>PVJC01019955.1:9082-24445 GCA_004026665.1 Murina feae | reverse complement strand
TATTTGTACAGTCACCTGACACACAGTAGTATAATCTCTCAATCACCTAGCAACCACAGCCCGCCAAAACAAGCAATTGGAAATGTGGCTAACACCTCCGATGGCTATATAAATACTTTCTAATGTTGATGAAAAATAGATCGAGCCCCGCTACATAGCTAAGATAAGAATTTGGGATTCCACTCAGACACTCCCTCGTTTTGCCTGAATAACTATCAAACGCTTCAGTTACCCCATGTTCAGTGTGGTCTGGTGTGATGGAAATAGCTCACGGCAGGTATTTAATAGGGAACATATCCGAGCCTGAGAAAGCAGGCCCGAGACGGACGCACTTCCATCCAGTTTCCCTCTGTGGTTAGAAAAGAGCTCTTGATTAAATGATCTGCTCCATAAAAACCTGCCCTTTTCTGTCCCTTGAACGTGCCAAGCTCTTTTCTGCCTCGGACCCCGTCACTTGCTGCTCCTGGGACACGGAACCCCCCCTCGCTGGCTCACCACCTGGCAGCGTCTTCATCTTTCAGCTTCAGTGTCATTTCCTGATATATCGTCCGCGCTTTGCACCCAACATTTACTCCTCCTCCTTTCGGTCACAGAGTAACTCAGTTTTTCTCTTGAGTTCCACCCTCACTTTCAAGCTTGTGTTGGGGCGGGGGGACCCCATGTTCAGGATTGCCTGGAGCCAATGAGCATTTCCAGTACCCTGGCCGTGGAGATGGGTTCAGGGGTGGCCCTGTAACCCAGCGAGGGCAGGAGATGTGGAGACATCCCCAGGGTTTCTGAGAAAGGGACGCTGCTTTCTATGCACTGGGAGCTTGTGGACAAAGAGACCTTTCTCTTTCCCTGGGTTGTTGGGAGGCAGTCGTGTTCATACGTGGGAGGATCTTCGTGTGTGTGTGTGTTGGGGGGTGAGGTAAGGAGTGGAGGGCAGCAACTGTGGGGTGCTGGATGCCTTCATCAGGGAGGAAAGCAGAGCTGGGAGGGTGCGTGCAGACGTGGGGCTGCTAGATCCAGCCCTGCAGGGAGCTACACCTATTCCCAGACAAGTCAGTACGTTCTCTTTATTGTTTGAGAATAACAGTTTCTGTTGTTATTTATTACATAAGGAGCTCTAATCTATATAACTTTTCAGGGGGCGTTTTCCCAACAAACCCTTCTAGGTGCTCCCCTCTTCCCATGACTACTTACCATGGACCCTGCGTGTCTCCTCACGTCACTCACCAAGCCTGTCGCTGAGTTCTGGGCTCACTTGCTCATTGTGTGTCTCGGCTGCTAGGCTGTAGTCTCCACGGCCGGGAGTAGGGTATCTAGTTCACCCCCAGCACCTGGCAAATAACAGTTATTGGATGTGTGGATTAGAATGCTTTTCTCCCAGTTCCCTGCCCCAAGCCCCCTCGCAAAAGCAAAAAGAGAGGTAGATTACAGATCCCTGCCTGTGCCCATCAGGAAGCATTCTAACAGGCCTTTTCCAAGCAAAATGGGCTACTTTTCCTGGAAGTCAGTTTTAATGGAATTTTGTTATTTTACTTCACCGCAGTTAGTCTTCCAGCAGCTTCATAGTTTGGTCTCAAAGAACTCTTTCACCATCTGCTTTTCATTTGGAAGAGGAGCCTAGAGCTGTTTTCCCCAAAAACTGCAACTCAGAAGGTTAGAAGTTAATCATTTAGTGCTTTTCAGCCACAAAAACAACAAAACAGAAAAACAGCCCCATCACGTTGTGAGTTGGACCAGACGGAAGTGAGAGAGGAATGTGGTAAACACGAGTTAGATGCTCCGAGAGAAGAAGCTACAGGCGGCCAGTCCTGGTGAGGACTTTGAGTTGTTGCTGTACCTGTGACATTGCAACGAAGAGCAAAGGATCTGATTTCTGTTCTTTTCCCCACATTCTAAAGTATAAGCTGTTCTCAAATGGGAAGATACTTGTTAAGTGGCTATTTTCTCGTAGTTTCGTAGAGTAGCTTTCAATTTTGGGGAGAACAGCACAACGATTTTACTGATTTTTCTAATCAGAATCTCTGTCTCTGGATATTTTGAACTTAACAACACTCATTCATTCAATTAAAAAAATGTGCATTGTCCAGCTGGAGGTCATGGTTCGATTCCCCGTCAGGGCACAGGCCCGGGTTGTGCGCTCCATCCCCGGTGGGGGGCGTGCAGGAGGCAGCCGATCCATGATTCTCTCTCATCATTGATGGCATGTCGGCGCCCCCAGAAGCCGAGGACCGCGGGCAGGACCAGAGCCCACGCAGCCTCAGGAAGCTTTCCTTCGCACCGGGGTTCCCCCACGTGACGTCAGAACCAGATTCGCAGACTCTCAGAACCCCTGAGAGTGCTGGACAGGCCTGGGAAGCCGACGTTTGCAAAGGCCTCCCCAGGCTCAGACAAGGTCACACCAACGAGGCAGGGACAGCAGGCAGGTGAGCAGAGGAAATGCCGACATAGCATGATGCCTCCGTGACCCCCTCCATCAGCTCTGTGTTCAGATGCATGGGGTCCTCAAGCCAGCAGACGGAGAGGGGGAGCCTGGAGCTCTGAAGGAAGCTGCAAAACCAGAGGAGGGGGGAGCACGGGAAACGGGAGATTAAGTCCGAGTTACCATCTGCACAGCCGTCTGTGCACACCTGGCCTCCCTCGGGTTCCCCAGCGCTGGCCATGCTGCCCCTCGAGGTGCAGGGTGCAGAGCTGTGGGGAGAACCACTCCCTGCGTCATTTCCAAGCTTCGGACCGTTATTTTATAGTAGATTTTTTTAATGTATTTTTAGTTTTTATTTTTTGAAATGGATGGGTTGTATATGCTTTCCCATCTTAAAATGATGTTTATTTTTTCCTGCCCGAGGTCCTCGGCCTCTGGGGGCGCTGAGACTTCCCCGACGGGAGAACAGGGAACTGGGCAGCCTGGCCAGCTCGCAGGTGGCTGCCAGGCAGATGGTCACGAATGCATTTTGGCAAAATGCTTCACTATTGTCATGTTCCAGAAAAGGCCCTTTGCAAGAGCGGCCTCTATTCCGCCAGGGCAGCGGAGCTGGCGAAGTACAAGGGCACAAGCACACAGAGCCCTGAACAGCAGGGACCACATGGGACAGGTCCGCATGCGCTCACTGCCCCGAGGGACCTGGATCGAAAGCCAGTGATGGAACCCAGCCTGCACCCCCACCCAGTCCCAGCCCGTGCAACGAGCTCGAGCGCTTCTCACAGAGGAAGAGCCTTGCGCTCCAGAACTGAAGATGTGTCCCCTTCAAAGCAGCTTCGTGCGAGTCACGCATCACTCAAACGGGCCCGCTGGTGACACTGACGGAGGCGTAACTGGGGTCCCTCCTGGAGAGTGGCTTGGAGAGGGCAGGCCCACAGCCGGGGGCGGGGGGAGGGCTGCCGTCAAGTGGGCTGGGCGGTGCAGACCAGAAACACCTTCAGAACGTGTCCATCCGTCGCTGTGCAGCAGCTTTGAGCTGGGGTGGTGGAAGGGGACTTGACTTGGGTGGTGGGCACAGCACGCAGTATCCAGATGACGTATCAGAGGCGTGCACTTGCAGCCTGTACAGTCTTACCAACACATTTAATAAAGGGAAAAAAAGTCTTTTCTAGGCCCAGCTACCGATTTGATAGCTTATTTCATTTCTAAGCGGGTGGCAGTCTCACCTTTCTTACATTAGAATTACCCGCCTCTTTTGGTGAAAGTGAAACCATTCTTGAGACTTTGCTTGAGTAGATAAACATTTGTTGTTTCTTATGTTATAATTGGCTCATATGTAAGGCAGGGGAGAGGGGAAGGGAGGGTAGGAACCTAATTTCTCTAAAAAAAATTTTTTTTCTTGTTTAAAGTATTACAAATAGTACATATGTCTCCTTTTTTCCCCCCATTGACCTTCCCCCAGCCTCCCCTACCCCCCAGCACATGCCCTTAACCCCACCCCCCCAGTGTCTTGTGTCCATTGATTATGCTTCTATGCATGCATACAAGTCCTTCAGTTGATCTCTTAACATCCTTCAATCCTCCCCAGCCTTCCTGCTGTAGTTTGATAGTCTGTTTGATGCTGCTCTGCTTCTGTATCTATTTTTCTTCATCAGTTTATAAAGGTCCTTATTATCTATAAATGAATGATGTCATATGGTATTTTTCTTTCATTGATTGGCTTATTTCACTTAGCATAATGCTCTCCAGTTCCATCCATGCTGCTGCAAATGGTAAGAATTCCTTCTTTTTTACAGCAGCATAGTATTCCATTGTGTAGATGTACCACAGTTTTTTAATCCACTCATCTGCTGATGGGCACTTAGGCTGTTTCAAATCTTAGCTATGGTGAATTGTGCTGCTATGAACATAGGGGTGCATACATCCTTTCTGATTGGTGTCTCTGGTTTCTTGGGATATATTCCCAAAAGTGGGATCACTGGGTCAAAAGGGAGTTCCATTTTTAATTTTTTTGAGGAAACTCCATACTGTTCTCCACAGTGGCTGCATCAGTCTGCATTCCCACCAGCAGCGCACGAGGGTTCCTATTTCTCCGCATCCTCTCCAGCACTTGTAGATTTGTTGATTTGTTGATGACAGCCATTCTGATAGGTGTGAGATGGTACCTCATTGTTGTTTTGATTTGCATCTCTCGGATGATTAGTGACTTTGAGCATGTTTTCATATGTCTCTTGGCTTTCTGTATGTCCTCTTTCGGAAAGTATCTATTTAGGTCCTTTGCCCATTTTTTGATTGGATTGTTTATCTTCCTTTTGTTAAGTTGTATGAGTTCCCTGTAAATGTTGGAGATTAAAAGCTTATTGGAGATATCATTGGCAAATATGTTCTCGCATGCAGTGGGCTTTCTTGTTGTTTTGTTGACGGTTTCTTTTGCTGTGAAGAAGCTTTTTATGTTGATGTAGTCCCATCTGTTTATTTTCTCCTTAGTTTCCAATGCCCTAGGAGCTGTGTCTGTAAAGATATTGCTACGACATATGTCTGCAATTTTGCTGCCTATGGAGTCTTGTAGGGTTTTTATGGTTTCCCGTCTTACATTCAAGTCCTTTAGCCATTTTGAGTTTGTTTTTGTGTATGGTGTAAGTTGGTGATCTAGTTTCATTTTTTAACCTAATTTCTAATTTAACCTAGAATGCGATTTGTCAGCTGGTTGATTTAACTGAGTCTTATTCAGCTTTTGATTTTCTGGCTTCCCAGTAAAGCATAGCATTTTTGTTGAGTTATTCTTTCAAGATAGCTTTTCTCCCCTGGGGAGAAAAAAACATATTAAAAAAGTTGACTGTCAATTCTGCCGTTTGCCTTTTAGAAATCATGTATGTTCTGATCGAGGTCACGGGTATTTTGGGATTAGAGATAGAACACAATCTTGACATTTTTGGGGTCAACCCTTGCAAAACAGCAAAAAGCACATTAGGAAAGAATGACAGGAAGTGGAGCTCTGGCCGCTAGAAAGCAGAAGGGATAGGCCTGTCAGCCTTGGCCTCAGCCTCAGCCTCAGCCTCAGCCTCAGCCTCAGTCTTAGTCTTGCAGGCCACGGGGCAGGCAGCCTGGGACTTTCATTATCTGACACTCCACGGCGGGGCCCAGACAGTAGCCTCAGCCCTGACGGACAGCAGCCTCAGCCCTGACAGACGGCATCCTCCCACAGTGAAACACAGCACTTTGGGCTGGAAACACCTCGATGCTGAAGTTCAGGATCAAAGGAAAAACATTTCGCCTGTTTGATCTTTCTTAGCTAACTTGATAGTCAGCACATGGATATTGGAAAGTAGTTTTCTTGTTTAGCTCTCTGTTAGGAAGAAAGAAAGGAAGGAGGAAGGAAGGATGGGGGGGGGGAGAAGAAACCTGTTCGCTGCATGTTTTGGGATGTTTTTTGGGAAATTGCTCTCCCAGGGTTGATGCAGGAGATGAATATATCATATAGGACAGATGAACACTCATTCTTTTCCCTAGACAGAGGCCATAGAATCAATCATGTAGAACTCTGTTCAGTTTCAGTCATTTAGTGAGGGTTCCAGCATTAACATGTGAATCAGGGCAACATGTCAGCCAGCTGTGGCATCTGCAGGCATGTGTGAACCTTGCCATCATGCCTCTCCCACACCCGCTTGCTTCTGTTGCCCTGCCAGAGTGGGCCCGTGAGCACTTTTTTTAAAAATATATTTTTTTATTGATTTTAGAGAGGAAGGGAGAGGGAGAGAGAGAGAAACATCAGTGATGAGAGAGTCATTGATTGGCTGCCTCCTGGATGCCCCCACACAACCCGGGCATGAGCCCTAACCAGAAATCGAACCGTGGCCTCCTGGTTCATAGGTCGATGCTCAACCACTGAGCCACACTGGCTGGGCCTGGCTTAGCTCTTATTAGTGAGAGAGAAAAACATGCAGCTTGGATTTCACTTTTTTGCTGACGCCAGGTATTTGCCCGGGTGTGCTTCGACACTGTAGCTGGAAAAGGCCTCCTGCGTCAGACGGCCGGGCCTGCAGAGATAGCAGCCGAAAACACACTGTTGGGAGCTGTGAGCACAGCTGCCATGTTGCCATGAAAACCTCCCAACTCTGCAGTTCACGATTGCCTCTCTCCTGTTGGGAAAGGGTAACGTAGACTTCCTCTGCCTCCCCTGGTTGGGTTATCACCAGCGCTTGTATTGTGTTTTCACACGTGTCATTGCCCAAGACCCGTGGTGAAGCCTTCCTTCCACGGTGCTGCTGGTCCTCATGGTGTCACAGAGCAGTGAGGCCAGAGTGGGTCTGTCCGGGGGCCGAGGAAGGCCCCTGAGTCCATCCCCAGCATGTCCGCCACTTGCTGAACGAACAGCGCTGACTAGTGAATCTGAGAGCTGGGGGCTTGCGTGCCCGGTTTTAGGACAAGTCTGTACTGCAGTTGCCTCTACTGCAGTTCCTCAGGCCCTGCCACAGAGACAGCGCAGGGCCACTGCTCTGGGGGGGAGGGGGGGTGTCTAAGTGAAAAGGAAGCCTTTAGGGTTGCATAACTATAGGGCCTCCTCCCAGGGCCACTGAACTTCCGATGAGACGAGTAGGTAGAGCATCTGGCATAGTAAGTGCTCATTTGAAAGGTCAGTTCTCTGGGTTATCCATCAAGTTCCTCTGTATTTAAATACCCGCTAGTAGATCAGGTCCTTGAGCTTGACTTAAGTATGTTGACTAAAAGGGGAGCAAATGTAATGCCATATGGGAAAGGGGCCGGGCTCTCAATCAGATATTTGTGATACTTAATGGGATTTAGCCTGTAGGTATCATCGAGCTCTTACAAATGGTGACCTGAAAACACCCCCCCGTGAAGAATTTGTGTGAGTTTATCTGAGCCAGACTGTCAACACCTGCCGGGCAGCAGCATCTCAATGGGTTGGCACGATGCTCTGGAGATGGTGGTCTTTCATCTCCTTCTGTACATTGCAGTCAGAAGAGGAATGGAGTGGGTTCCATGAAATCCACTGGGGATAAGGGAGGCGGGAGAAAGCTAAGAGACTGGATAAAGAGTAAAGTGATAGACACTCCTTTTACTGAGGCGGGTGCAGGATGGTTCACAGTCAACAATGAACACGATAACAACAACAATGAAGGAATCCCGGACTCTGTCCTGGCGCCCAGGGCGTTCGATTGTACCCTAAGGGGTTCAGAAGAAAAGGAAAGTGACATGTCACCCTGACATTTCCAGGGTGTGTTATCTTAGATGCAAGAAGACAGCAGGCTCCGTGGAGGAAAAGCCTGACCCTGCAGCGAAGAGGACGTGGCTACCACCATGACTGCGTTGAGATAAAGTTTTCATTTTGTCACAGAGGGGAACGCGTTTAGGCCTCTTCATTACCCCGCCGCCTCAGCAGCCTGACAGCCTGTGCGACGTTTCGTGGAACTGGGCTCCCACACCTGAGCAGTGGCCCACAAAGAACAAACAGATCAACATTAAGAGTAGTCCTCGCCTCCGAGTGACCCAGAAGTGAATAACAGGAGGAGGAGGAGGAGTGGCGTGGCTGAAACTACGCCATTAGCTTCCCTTGCTGCGGGAGCCTGAGCATGGATGCAGTTGTCCCCTTTGAATATTGAACTCTGCAGATGGTCGGGCTGCTTCTCTCTCGGGCTTCGCGAGTGGAGGAGCAGACACTGGCCAGTCAATAAAGGCTCTCTCAGTTCTCATCAGCCTGGAGTTCTGGTCGTTCTGTCACTTGCTCTCCACAACCATTTCAGACCGTCCTTGTGGTTACTTGAGGTCTATGATAAGGTAACCAGATTTTAACATTGGTAAAGCGGGACACCATTGACCCGGGGGGGGGGGGGAGGAGGGGTGTTCTTTTTTTGTTATTATTATTACTTAAAATATTACAAAGAGCAGTACATATGGCTCTTTCCAAAAATCGGGACTTTTTAAAAACGCCACGAGACGTGGGACAAATTGTTAAAAATCAGGACTGTCCCGCCAAAAGCGAGACATCTGGTCACCTTAGTCTAGGAGCCATGCAGGCCTCCCCTGAGCTTGTCAGGTTAGCACGTGGCCCCTCTGGTTCACAAAAATGGTCAGTGAGTGTCTCCCAAGGAAATGGAAGAAGATAAAGTTCCAAGAAGAAGGCCTCGTGACCAGTGTGTGCTTCCCCCAATGCAGAGTCCATCTGCACTTGCACACCTTTTGCTTCCAATGTGACCCCTGTCTCCAGCGCTGCAAAGAGAAGGCACATCGGAGGCCGTGGAGGACGGCCAAGTCACGCCCGTTCAAGCAGTGGATGCGGTTTTAGGATAAAGAAAATTCCTGCTCGAAGGGGCTCATTTGTTCTTAGACTTAAGTTTGTATCCTGTGAGTGAAACCCTGGAATTTGTACTGAAGATAAGATACAGAGAGAGCCAGTTTTAACTGGTTTGATTAAACTGAGCCCAGAGCCTCGGGCAGGTGAGGCGGCAAAGCAGCTCAACCTGGGACTGTTCAAACCAGCAGAGCACGCTCCCGGGAGCAGGACGCGGCCTGCGGGAAGCCAGGTCCAAAAGCAGCGGCTGCCACAGCGCCAGGGGGTCCCGTCGCCTTACTGAGGCCAGCTCGTCCTAGCAGAGCTTCACAAAGACGCAGCTACACGCAGTGGAGGCTTTTATGCAATCAGAAATCAGGAATGTGGATTTTCATGTCTTGTTGCCAACTGCCAGCTTAAAAACGAGTTCCAACCACTCAACATTCGACTTATGACGACATAGAGAACTGCTCAGTCCTTACGCGGATGCCTGAAGTGATGAGAGCAGTGAAGACGAAGGTTTCTCAGGAATCTGTGGACACTTAAGGCTCTGAGGACCTCATTCTCAAGTCTTTGTATTTTGAAGGGCATGTGTGCTTGTGTGCGTGTTTTCAATTCAATGGTGATATTTAAAATTATTGTTTACCTTTACGTGAATAAAAGTCTTCTTTTTACTCCAGTAATTCGTAACCAAAAGATACTCGCGTACCCTTATATCTTAGATCAGTGTGTTTTAAACCAGGGACTTGACATCACATTCTTGGTGATCTGTTCTTTACTTGAGCACGAAAAATACTATAATCTTGGGCAAGCGGATTAACGTTGAGCCCTAATGTCCTGACCTATGACACAGGGTCTCTGATGCTTCCTTTAGAAGGTCCTTACTGGTCAGTGCGGACAAGGGCTAGAAAGCACTGGGGCCTTAGTCGGTGCTGAGTACATGTAAGTTCTCTTCTCTGTCTGGGCTCTTCCTTTCATGTCCGGGGGATAAACAGGTACAAAACACACACGTGGATTCTAATCGCAGACCGCTAGCTTCGCTTCCTCACATGAAGAAGGTAGAATGTGTTTAACGAGTTGTTGTCGGTCCGCACACGTGTTGTTGCCGAGCTCAGCAGGCACCGGCCGCTGTTGGAGTGATGCACTGTAGATTTTTTCCCTCCCAAACTTAGTTTTATACGGCAGGTAAGGCTGCTGCCTCTGGACAGAGTTCCTCTATAAATAAGGAAGGGTCTACATCTTAACGTCCCCTGTTCACTCCTCGTTTCCGGGGGCAGGGACAGCAATCATGCTGGCTGCAGAGGAGGAGCAAATACCTACTGTACACTCCAGACAAGGCCCCAGCCACGTCCCTCACGCTCCTGCGAGCACTTCTGCACCTCAAGTGGGAGGAAGGGGCGGAGGTGCTGCCCGTGGGGCCGTGAGGTGCACAGTGATGCCACCTTCCTTGTGCTTCAAGGTGAGAAAGTGGGTAAGAACCACTTCTCCAAAAGAGCGGATTTTGAACTTTTAATGTATATATTTGTAATCCTCACCTGAGGATATTTTTTTCATTGCTTTTTAGAGAGAGAGTGGGAAGGAGGGAAACACAGGAGCAGAGCGAGAGAGAGAGAGAGAGAGAGAGAGAGACATCGATTGGTCGTCCCCCTCATGTGCCCAACCACACTGAGGATCGAGCCTGCAGCCTGGCATGTGCCAACAACCTGGGCATGGGAATCCATCCGTGACTTCCTGGTTCATAGGTTGACGCTCAAGCCCAGCGGAGCGAGACGTTTTCATCTGAGGAGGACGTGCAGGCCTAACACTCAAGTGTTCGTTGCAGAACCCTCCCAGGTCACGGATGGACCGCAACTGTGAGTGACGCCCTGGGAGGGAACCTGCGTCTCACGTGTTCAGGCCCAGCATGTGCACACACAGGCGAATGGCAGGAAGATGGGGACTATAGTCTACGCACCTGACACTGATTCACACACGCCTGCGTCCCCTTCCTCACGCCTCGCCATCACCACGCGTCTTTCCAACCCGAGCAGCTCACGTCTACTCCACACCCCCCCGCCAGCCCTTCCTTCTGTCTCTGTGGTCTGAATTACCTGGGAGACGTGCCTTGTAACCTTTATTCCTTTTTGCTTTCACACCTCTGATGTCTATCCTTCGTCCTCTTTGCTCATCAGCTGTGAGTGGCACTTCCCGCAGGTCCTCTGGGCCGGGTGACATGGGTGCCAGCCGTACAGAATGAGGGCGAAGGGGAGGTGGGCAGGGAGTGAGGCCGCCACTCCAGTGGTGCAGCGGGCAGTGCTTGGAGATTGCCAGATAGAATTGCTGCCTTTCTTTTTATCAGTGGACTTGTTTTCCAGAGCTTTCTAAAGGCAAGTTTGTTGTGTTTTCCCATCCGGCGTTGTTTTTGCATTTCGCCAGTCTTTCTGTCAGTTTCTCCTGTGCGTTGTTAGTGTCTATTATTTATTTCCAACCCCAGTGCTGTCTTCAATCAGAAGGCCACATTTCATAGCTTTATCTTTGCGGAACCTCCCCCGGGTTGTTTTTATAACTGTTCTAGACTTGAGTGAGTTAAGCATAAGCAAATTGACGGGTAATTTCTTTAATTCCCATGGATACTGGGCAACCCATTAAAAATCAGACATGATGACTTTTTTTATTGTCATTTTAATTAACTTTCTAAATGAAAATGCAATGTTTTCATTTGTTTGTGTTTTGGTTAATCCTCACCTGAGGAAATTTATTGAGTTTTAGAGAGAGTGGGAGAGACACAGAGAGACAACGATTGGTTGCCTCCTGGGTCAAGCCTGCAAGCAAGGTACATGCCCTTGACTGGAATGGAACCCGGGACCCTTCAGTCCACAGGCCAATGCTCTATCCACTGAGCCACACCGCCTAGGGCACCATGCAATGTTTTAATTCAACTACAAATAAATGTAAGTAGTACAACTTTATGGAAGAAAAGACAAAAACAACCTGGCACATGGCACCCCTCGGCAGTGCTGTGCGGACAGGAGACATCGACTCCTAACTAGCACACGGATGCTCTGGAAAGCCAGGCCTCCGTTACCCAAGAAGTTCCTTAGCGCCCAAATTGGTATATTTGTCTTCCGTCTTATTAGATAGAGAGGTTTCCTCTGTGCTGCCCGGATCCCACCCCAGGTAGCTGTCTAGCGAAGGCGTTTCCAGAATGCGCTCCGGGATTACAGCCAGGAGGGAGCGGAGCAGCCTGGGCACAGGAGCTTTCCGTCAGCTCGGCCTCCTTCCTCCTGGCACCTCCCTCTGCTGTCTGTCTGCTGCCCGCGACCAGGGAAGAGCTGGCGCTGGGCGAGTGCTGCTCTGGAGCCTGCTCTTCCTTCTCTTCGTGGCTCATGAGGTCTTGAAAGGAGTGAGCAGGCAGCCCCGTCACGTCGGGAAACGCTCCTGCCTGCCTCTTGGCCATCGTCCTGTCTTCACACATCTTCCTGCCTGTGTCCCAGCGCGTGTTCCTTGCCTAGCCTCGTCCAAGGCTGCCGCAGTCACGTGCTGCTAAGCAAGGGGGGTGCATGCTGAGGAGTGTGTTGTTCGGCGAGCTCGGACTTACGCAAACATCATCGGGTCTGGCCTATGGCTCCCAGGCTGCAAGCCTGTACAGCGTGTTACTGTCCAAAACACCACGAGATTAAATCAAGCACCAGAGAAATGATGCAACCAGGAGATGCGGCAAGCACGGACGCAGGAGGCTGCTGCCAGCATAACACAACCTGTCTTTCAGCAAACTCCTGCTTATTATTCATTCATTTATTTATTTAAATGTATTTTTCATTGTTTTCAGAGTGTGGAAGGGAGAGAGAGGAGAGACAGAGAGAGAGAGACACTGAGACACTTCAATGATGGGAGAGAATCATGGATCGGCTGCCTCCTGCACACCCCCCACTGGGGATGGAGCCCGCAACCCTGGGCATGTGTCCTGGCTGGGAATTGAATCTCGACCTGGTTCATAGGTCGATGTTCTACTGAGTCACACTGGCCAGGCAGAAAACTTCTTTTTTAATAAACAGAAAGAGGACACTCTAAAATACAGAGAAAAGGCTGGTATAGTAAATACAGAAACCAGTAACGTATTCATTTATTATCATTATCAAGTATTATGTTAGTGAACGTGCTGTCATTTTATAAGACCAGCCGCACACACAGTAGGTGTATTTCCACCAGCGTCACCAAAACGCGTGAGTGACACATTGTGCTAAGACTTTCCAACAGCTTCGACGCCTCTAGGCGGTGGGTGTTTTGGGCTCCAATGCAGCCTTATGGGACCACGGCTGTACATGCGGCCCATTGTTGCCCTAAATGTTACCATGCAGCCCGCAACTGCGTTTCCTTCTAGAAGGATGAGGATGAGAAAACAGAATTCTCTTCTGTGCGTGAGCAAGGGCACAGCCTCCTCAGGGCTGCCTGAGTGAAGTAGGCAGCCAGGCGCTGCCACAGACGACAGTCACTGGGGAGTGACTGAGGGAGAAGCAGAGGCTGGTAAGTTCCTGTGGCGTCAGTTACAAAGCTGAAGGCTGGACTCCTGTTCAGCTCCTTGATAGAAGTGAAGACTAGTGGTCAGTGTTCTGACCGACCTGAGTGTTTCCCCCGACCTGAGTGGAGGAATATTGACAGCAACTGTGGGAAACTGGGAGGTTCCTAGACCCCTCTTCCTGTGGCTGCGAAGACCCTCCCTTTCCCGCCATCCTGCAGAGCACTTCCTTCACTGGCCGGGGTCCTGAAATTAAAATAGTAGCTATTTTAGTCTTAACTAAAATTTAAATAATACAGGAATCATAGCTAGGGAAGCTTCGTCAGCTGTTTACACGAGAAGGTGAGTCTGTCCCCTAGGCTGGCTTGGTAGGAGGAAGGTAGATGGAAAAGTACCTGGAGACACATGTGGTGAGGGAGCTACACCTAGGTCAGGCCAGGCACAGGGAGGGGGTACACCTAGGTCAGGCCAGGCACAGGGAGGGGGTACACCTAGGTCAGGCCAGGCACAGGGAAGGAGGCTCTGGGACCATTTCAGTCCACTCCACGCCTGCCTGGCTGGGCAGCAGCTCACTGTGGCCTCAGCTGGCTTTGCTCCTAGTCCTGGAAAGAGCAGGTAGGTGTCTGAACAAGCTCAAATGCTAACCCACAATTACGATGTGGCACTCGAGAGCCACGCCAGTTACGCATTGTTTAATAACATGATATTACTCTGCTTAGGTCCATGTGTTCGGAGCTTTTAAAGGCACCTGTATTTTCAGGTCACTTAAGCATGTCCTGTGGTACCACTTTCTCATTCGATGAGGATGCATTATTGCTGATACGCACGTTTGCTGTCTAAATGTAGTTACATTTTCTGAATTTCTGTATTTCTGAGCAAATTTAATGTTCCGTTGGGGCACTTTATACTGTAGTAACACTTATGATTGAAATGGGCAATTAGTTCAAACAAATGATCAATTTAGTAAAATATTATCTCAATTCGTTTTATTGTTTATTCAAAAGAAATAGGAACAAAATTAACCAAAACCAAAACAAAACCCCAAATACGAAATCTACCAGTTCACTCTGGCCAAAAAGCTGAGGGATTAGCAAACTGGTGGTTGGCAACACCAGTGTGAGTTTTTATGAATCTAACAAGGGTTGAAGGGACTTAATTATGATTGACTTAACTTTAAGAATTAGTTCTAAAATATCTATTTATAAAAATTTTACCCTAATGGCAATTTGCTTGTACAGCTATAAGAGCTAAAATGTCATACATTTGTCCGAGCCTGTGGAATGTACAGAATATAAACCATAGGCTCTGGGTGAGAAAGATGTGGAATGTGGGCCCATCAGTTGTGACCGATGTTCGAGTCTGGGAGTGGCTCCTTGTAATGAGGGAGACTCTGCATCTGTGAAAACAAAGAATGTGTGGGAAACCGCTGCACGTTTGGCTCAGTTTTGCTGTGAACCATCAACTGCGCTAAAAAGTGAAGTCTATTAAAAAAAAAAAAGGCCTGGATTTAAAAATGTGACCTTTTACAAGTGATAGGGTATGAAAGATTAACATCTGATTAAGTTGAAATAAAAGAAAAAAGATATGCTTGCAATTAACTAAGAAAAACGTAGATAGATTTAGCTAACCCCTGTAGGATCAAAGTTGAATTGAATTTAGTAGGCTTTCTGGCATTTGCATTGAAATCGAGTGTTCTCTGTGGACCAAATCACTAAAGCCAGATGAGAGAGAGGGAGAGAGAGAAAGAGGTAGGGAAGCATGGGGGATTTCGTTGAAAAGTTTGTAAGGAGGAAATTCTGAAAAGAGGAGTGGGCTGAAGGCGACCACCCCTACTCGTTCCTTGACCTTCTGAACAGGACTGTGGGCCTTCGGACCCTTGGGTGTTTGCCGGAATCCTTATGCTTAATCTTTGGGTGTCCTTGCTTAAAGGATACTGCAGACACATGTGTCCCCCCAAGATTACTTCCCCTGCTGCTTGTATCTAAAAGATAAACTTTATCCCAAACTGCTGTGACAATCAAAGTCTGAAGAGGCAGGCGATCGAGGCTGTTTGGTTTCTCTAGCTAGGCAGTCCCTTAGCCCTCTCTTTCACAGCAATCCTGTGTCAGAGTAATCATTCATCTGTCGCTCAGGGTCTGCTGGTCATCCCTGGCAGAGAGGCGGAGGGGGGGG
>PVJC01019954.1:0-29675 GCA_004026665.1 Murina feae | reverse complement strand
AAGAGGATGTATGAGGGAACTGTAGGGCCTATAATGAAAACCAAGTATAGTTGTGTACTGGGGACAGATTTTAAAAGTAGAAGTCAGAAAAGAAAAAAAGATAAATGATAGTGGATAATTAGGCAGGTAGATAGATAGGTATTAAAACAGTGGAAGTATGTAAAAAAGAATGTATGGCAAAGGTAGGATGAGAGAAAAACAGGGAGGGAAGAAAAGTTATTAAGAGGGAGCTGGTAGAGCTTGAAAGGAGAATGGGAAGAAGGAAGGGATGGGGGAGGGAACAAAGCAGGTCAGAGGGAGGAAGTGAAGAAAAAAACTAAGGTGAGAAGGAAGGAAAAGGGGAGGGTGGGCAGGGGTAAAGATAAAGAAAAGAAGGAATGTGGGAAGGGAAGGAGGGTAGTAGAAAAATAGGAAGAATGGTGATGGAACAGAAGTAGGAAATAAGGAGGAAAGAAAAGTTTATAAATGATGAGTCAGTAGGAAAAGTGTTACATAAAGGAGAAAAATTGTGTGAGAGGAAGAAGCCAATAAGGAAGTCATATACAATTGTGTGTGAAGGAGATAAGATTAAAAAAGAAAGTTAATAGGGGTGACTAGGCCGGTAGGGGAGGGCAGTTAGGGGGATCAGGCAGGCAGGCAGGCAGAGTGGTTAGGGCAGGCAGGCAGGTTAGCGGTTAAGAACCAGAGGTCCTGGATTGTGAGAGTCCCCAAGAACTCCATATTGGAGAGGGTGCAGGTCGGGCTGAAGGACCACCCCCTGCACCCCCCACCCCCATGCACGAATTTCATGCACCGGGCCCCTAGTAAAGATAATAATAACCAGAGTCTTTACTTGGCAAATCCACATACGTGACCTCATTTCACCTCCCAGCCATCTTATGAGGCAGCCAAAGATGCATTACAATGGCTTCTGCACAGATGAGAAAGGGTTAGAGGTTAGTCAAGGTCGCACATTGCTGGGGAAAGCCAGGGCTGGGGGAAGCCAGGGCTGGGGGCTGGGGGGGGGGGCGGTTCAGGTTTCCCCTAGATATTGGGGGACTCGGGTGGGAAGAGCAGGATGCCCGCAGAGTGTAGCGGAAGCTGCAGAGGGCAAAAGGACAGCCGTGTGTGTGTACTGCAGGCAGGAGGAAGTCCTCAAGGACGCAGTGAGCTGCCTGAGCTGGGGCGATGTGACAGAGCTGTCACTTACAAGGAGAAGTGGTGGCAGCTGGGGTCAGGGTAGCTAAGAGGGAGCAGAAATCCAGGGCTGGCAGGGAAGCAGCCAGACAGGGGGATGAGGGGCAGCCAAATCCGCCTCCTACCGCCTCAGAGGATAAGGCCCGAGAGGAGAGGTGGTGACAGCGAGGACAGCTCTGGCCCCACAGTCCGTCAACTAGGGAACAGCGTGGGGGAGCCTGGGCTCCAAGTGTCCTCGAGAGTCTGGTGAAGGGCAAGCTAAGGTCTCGGTGGCCTCCCCGCATCTTTTGCTGGAGCCATCCAATGACCCGAAGGCGCGCTTCTCCCCTCTGTCTGGGTGTGTGCTCAGCCCCGTGAGGCCTTGGGAGTCCAGAGCAGCCACCTGTGAGTTCCCAGTGTAGATGGAACCAGGCCACCTGACCAAGAGTGCCCTGTCCGAAGGGACGGACAGACAGCCTTCCATAGGCAAAGGCCGTCCGGGCCCAGCCTGGGGGCTTGGTGGGGACAACAGCCAGAGTGGCTGAAGCTCCCAGGGAGAGACGGGGATGCAGGCCTGTGCTGAGACTCGCTCTCTCTCTCTCAGTGAAACAAGGTCACAGGGAGTGTAGGAAGAAGAAAACCTGGAATCCTGGAAAAAAATGACTCTGCCCCCCGCCCCCCCCCCCCTAGATGCCTCCGAGGTGGCCTGATGTGATGGGGGCAGAAGTCTGGGTGTGAGGACAGTTTTCCCATGTGGACTTGTGTGTCCCCTCACCGGCTGGCTCCTGGGGCAGGGCTCCAGGCTACTGTGGCCCTCGGCGCTCAGATGAGCATCTTGGTTGGCCATGCTGCTTGGACCCACCTCCCCAGGCTTCCTATAGTCTAAGACAGGCCTCGTTTCCCCCCTCCACACAGCAAAACAGAGCCCAGAATTGCGCTCAGACTAACCCCAGGGCCTCTGGGGAGGTTTCTGACCAAGAGACGATGCGCAAAGATGTCCAGGGTTTCTCTTCCCTGGACCCCGGTCACGACTTACTCTTCCCACCTCTGAAATGGGGACCACAGGGCAGAACAGAGGCCCGGACCACTCCCTGCGCCGAGCTGGGTCAGTTCCTGGAGCCCTCGCCCCGGCTTATTCTTGGTTTTCTGGCGCTAAGGGCAGACAAGGGCAAACGTCATCGAGCGAGGCCAGGGCATCCTGCGATCCAGTCTGTCCTGCTAGGAAACCACCGGGGACGCTGCGGGCAGGAACACAGTGATGGATATAGTTACTGGGAAGCTGTCACACGGTCCTTTCTCTCTCTCACACTTGTGTCTGGGGAAGCAGCATCTCTTGCAGGCCACAGACGCGCATTCTGGGTCTAGGAAGGCCCCAGTCCCCTGCCTTCCTCAGGGCTCCTCAGCGCAGGTCCTGGGCATCCCCTTCCTTACAGACTCTGCCCTGAACTGGGACAGGCAGGGGTTGGCGGTGGCCTCCCACAGGGGCCTCTGGGAAGCCTGAGCAGGGGTTGGGTGGGGGGCTCTGCTGTGGAGGGACATCTGACACTCTCACCCATGTATAGTCATGCCATGGGGTCCCCAAAGTGCTGGGGCATATCCCCAGCAGGCCACCAGGTATGCAGACGGTTAGGGGCTGATCCTTGAGAGAATGGCAGACAGGAGCTTTGAAAGCTCAGCTGAACTTGACCTCAGAGGCTCCTCCCGGCTCTAACAAGCAGCCCTGGACAGTGGCCCACTAGCATGCCACCTCTGGGTGCTGTCCCCAGGCCTCAACGGGATGTGGAAAGGCTAGTGACTAACTGCCCCCTTGAAGTAAGAGAGGAGCAGTCCTTCAGGAGAGAACTGGACAGCGCCCCCGGCAAGCACATCTCTCCGCCCTTCCATGCCTCAGCTGCAGAAACGTTTTCTGGGCTCGATCCCCACTTCAGGGCATGCGGGAGGTAGCAGATCAATGACTCATCATCGATGTTTCTCTCTCCCTTTTTCCTCTATTCCTCTCTGAAATACATAAAAACATATTTTAAAAAAATCTTTGCCATAGTTTTTTTTTTTTTTTTTTAAATCAAACCAGTGGATATTTTTAGAGTTTAGGCCTCTGGGGTACCTTTTCCCATGAAAAAGTCCTCCAAATAGTGAAACCTCCCGTGAAATGCTCATTGTCTTGCCTGCTTCTATCTCTCCCCTCTGCTGAGGGAGCCAGGGTGCCCTCCCTGGCCATACCTAATCCAGGGTTCCACCTCCTCCTCACCTGGTACCCGAGGGAGACCTCCCAGCCCTGAGAGGGTCTGCAGGACCGTGCAGGGAGGAAACCACCTGGCGCTTGGATGGGGCTCACCGCCTGAGCCTCATTCAGGCTCTTGTTGTGTCTTAGGTGCCCGAGACCGGCTCTGTGGCTGGTGGTTATGGCTGTTCTGCGAATCAGGTGGATTAATCAAACACAGCACCATCTGAGGGTATTGATGGCCACTTCCCCTGACTTTTTTGTTCTTATTTTATTACTAGAGGTTCGGCGCACGAAATCGTGCATGGGTTGGGTCTGGCCAGCCCGCCCAAATCAGGGTCAGTTGGGTGGGACCAGCCTGGGGGAGGGGCCGCCTCCTGGTTGAACTCTTGGTGGAGGGGACAATTTGCCTATTAGCCCTTTATTATATAGATGAGAGAGTGGAAGAGAGAGAAACATCAATGTGAGAGAAACACATTGATGGGTTGCCTCTTGCACACGCGCCCGAGCCGAGGAGGAGCCTGCCACCAAGGTACATGGCCTTGATCAGAATCGAACCCGGGACCCTTTGGTCTGCAGGCTGACGCTCTATCCACTGAGCCAAACCGGCTAGGGCCACTTCCCCTGGTTTTAATGTTCAGCTTTTATTTGCTAACTGGACGCGTATTATTCCTCCGTTTCTGTCATTTCCATGGTAAAGTGGGACTGTGACCTTGAAGCCTGTTTGAGCTCTGAGACCCTCATAGAGAACACTCACAGGAAGGGGCTTCCGGGAGAGCCCGTCTGTCATCCCCGGCACCATCTGAACACATCTCCAAGCAGAGAAGCTGTGACTGCATTTCTTCCTCTAATGGAACATCAATGTCATTTTAGACGGTTTTCAAAGGAGCCAGGGCCCTCTTCACTCTTTATAGTGTCCCTCTGTAAGGCCGTCTTTCTCGCTGCGGGGCAGGGAACTTAAACTAGCGATGGACATGGATGTCCTCCCCAACTTCAGGCCGTTTTTAGTGCTTCAGGCCGACATAGACCTTTGGGAAGGGTCCTCCCAGGATCAGATCGGTTCTGGGTCCGCGGGAAAGAAAGCCATGAGGTGCAGACCTCCCTCCGGCGGCTCCCTCCCAAAGCTCGTTTGGTTCCTCCGTCCAACCTTTCCCATCTGCTGAGTGCAAGGACTCAGGTGAGGTGAGACTTCCCCACTGCGGGGGGTGGCCAATATCCTCTCCAACCTCAGGAATCCTGGGGTGCAGAGAAGTCAAAACACCTGTCCAGCCTCCCTTTCAGCTGCTCCTCTCGTGACTCCGGGGCGTCTCGGCAGGTCATCCGGCCCAGTGTCCTGCTCTGGGCTGCACCAACCAAGCAAGAACGCCAGCTCCCCCTGGCCCCATCCACTCCCTGGCTTGCTCTCCTGCACATTTTAATAGCCAGGGAGGGAGGGAGGAAAGAAGCACTGGAAGGAACCCAAAGTGCCCATTAGATGATTGTGATTATGGCGGTGCCTGTTGCAACAATATATAAGTCTGAGGTCTCAATCAAATTCAACATTTTCCAATTAGCTGTTGCTTAATTAGCATCACGAATATTCAGATCCCTCACACCCTTTTGCATCCTCCCTCCTCCAGTCTTTCCTAATCTAGCCTCCTCCATCAGACTGGGTCCCTGACCATTAGGGGGGCGAGGGGGTGGGTGGGAGGTGGCGGCCCACAGAGCTGAGGCCTCCTCCCTGCCTCCTGGCAAGGCCGGGCGGTTTGCAGGTCTGAACTCCTCGCTCTCACTACCTCCCCTCTTCCAGGGGCCAAAGGCTCAGGATGTTGGATCTCCCCCATCTGAAAAGATGCAAAATGCAAAGGTTTCCTTATTTGCTATAGAGCCCGAGGCTAATTCCTTCTGGAAAGGCCCACCCGAGTATTAAAAATATACAGTAGGATCCTTTGGCTCTGGTGGGTGTGGCCCAGTTGGTCTGCGTTGTCCTGTGCACCGAAAGATTGCCTGTTCCGTTCCCGGGCAGGGCACATGGCCCAGGTTGGGAGCTCGATTACCCCGTGGCGGGGAGGGGGAGGTGTGCAGGAGGCAGCCCGTTGATGTTTCACTCTCACATCGTCGATGCTTCTCTCTCTTTCTCCCTCTCCTTCTCTCTCTCCAAACCAATAAAATAAATATACACGCGATCCTTCAGGTGCATTATTAGAGCAGCTCGATGTCTGGTGGCTCCTGGTGGCCAGTGGTTTCCTCCCTCCACCCTTCCTCTCTCCTTCCCTTCCTCTGTCCTTCCTTTCCTTCCTTTTGCTTTTTTAAAAATTAGCAACGGAACCTTTTCTCCAAAGGCATCCTCCCCAGAACCTCAGTACACAGAACATAAAAACAGCGCTGATCTAGTTAACATGCAGTTGAGGGTGTAAAGCTTTCTGCCTTCTCTCCCCATCCTCCCATTCAGCCACCTCTGGGATCCCTTCTGGAAATCTGAGGAGCACAGTGTGTGGAAAACATTGATTTTAGTCTCTCCCCCCACCTCAACCCTCCCCAAAAAACATGGAGGGCCAGGGAGAGGGGGTAAGTGTCCCAAGATCAAACAGCTCATTAGGAAAGAGGGCAGGGCTTAGACTTGGGCTACTGAAGGCCATGCAGCCTTTCCCTTCCTAACCACTGAAGCAGGAGGACCAGACAGAGAGCCAAGCCAGCATGCTTCCCCGCCAGGCGGTGCTGCCTCGCCCCACTCCCGACTGTGGGCAGAGAGAAGAAGAACATGTCTGTCCTCTGCCCTCACGGCCCTTCCCTGGCAGCCTCTCGCCCGCGCTGGCTCGAATCTGCTGCCCTGGCTATAATTTGGGTTTAGCTTGGAGGTAATTTCCCGGTGGTGCCTGCAGCTTCTTAATGCAGGCTGTCAAAATGATGTAGAATTGGGCTCTGCAAGCCGCCCAGCTGACTTTCGTCAGCTACATCTAATGTGACAATTTTGTCAAAGCTGGTTCTAAAGAGCTGTTTTGACTGGGTATTAACGCAGCCTTCCTCATCAGCCAATTCTGCATCTGATCCCAACACCAGGGAAGACTGCTCATGGCCAAGTGTCTCCCGGTCCCCTGGCCACCCTGGAGGCAGATGCAGGCATCCAGAGGGTGGCTGAGCCCCCATACCCCACTCCCACCCCCACCCCACCCCACCCCACCCCTTCTGATGGTGGTGATGGTGGTGATGGTGGTGCTGGGAGACTGTCAGACGGCTCAGGAGCTGAGCAGAGAAGAGCCCACTGAGACCTGAGGGAGCGAGTGAGGAAAGGGGCTCGAGGAGTTGGTGCTAATGAGGGCAGGTTGCAGACCTCGGATGTGCTCTGAGAGGCTGCAGCTGGGAGCTGGGTCAGCAGAGGGCCCGGGGCGGTTGGGCTGAATGGGGTGTATTGTTATCAGAGCCTCTGTGCTGAGCTGAGGGTCTCCCCACTGCATGGTTGGGCAGCAGGGAGAACAGCAGCCAGCTCTGGGCCAACAGAATTCCAGACCATTTCCCAGTCCTGGGCAAGTCACCAAGCTCCTCTGAGTTCCAGGCTCCTCATTTGCAAACCTGCGAGGGTTGAATGCGATACCGCAGGTGGGTGTGCTTGGTAGGTACCAGAAGATCGAGCCTGGCAGCTGCCTTGGCGTCTGGGCAGGCCGATCTGAGCAGCCGGCGAAATCTACATGAGAGTGTCGATATCCACCGTCTCTATCAGCCGCCGTTCCCCCAGGTCAGGGGACTGTTTACAACACCCCTGGGTGATTGCTAAGCTCTGTGTGGGTAGGAGTTGGGAATTTATTATTGAGTGCATAGTACAAGGTCCTTGGGTGTACCTGTCGAATCCCTGGCCCTTGATTTAGCATGAGATGTTTAATCAAGACTTATCTTCTATAATTAAACCAATTTCTCTAAACAGTGGGTCTTGTCTTCGGAGGGAACGGAACATGAATGAACGGGTAAGTGCTTGCTGAACGCTGCTTATGCACTGGGCCCTTGCTAGGTTGTACCTGGGTCACATCACGGAATGAGGTGCAGTGGGCTATGGCTCGTCCCAGCTCCCACAGCTGGTAAGTGGCAGAGCTTGGATTGGCAACCGTGTCTTTCCCTATGCAGATAGACCCCAGTTTGTCTGGGGTGTCACAAGCCACTGAAAAATGGGCAGCTGTCCTGCTGTGCTGCTTCCTGAGAGGTGTGGGGAGGGTGGGTGGCCTTCGAATGGTCCTCAGGCCAGGTGTGCTGAGGGGTCAGAGGTTAGCCACGTCTCCTGGTCTGGTTTCTCCCCACTTCATTTGCACCTCCAAATGTCACCTCCATTCTCCATGCTGCTGGTTATTGCTGCTCATGTTTGACCTGCACTCGATGGCGATAAATGGGAATGGTCTCTCCCAGCTGCAGATGGTGCTGACGGGGGCTTCAGGAGTTCGGGTCTTGTGTGTTCTTTGGGTATTCGCTCTGTTCCCCAGCAGTTGAATTGTCCCTTCACATCTGAGGTCCTCTCCTCTCCGGACCCACTGAGTGGAACACGGGATTCTTTGACCGGTGCTTCTGCCACACCCCTGGGAATACCAGTTTGCAAAGTGTGACAGGATGAGTACTCCCCTGGGAGCAGAATGTGGTTTCTGGGTTTGGGGCCTGGGAGTCCTTTGGTGTGAGTGTGTTTTGCGGGCTGGGTGTAGTTATGATGGGGCTCAGGGAAGCCCGCCAGAGGCTCCCTGCCATGGGCATGTGCTGCAGTCTGCTCCGGGAGCCTCTCTGAGCTTGGCGATCAGGAGGGTGAGAGACGCTGTCCTGGACATGGTGCGGGGCTGCGGCCATAGGGCCAGGGCAGGGGCACGGTGTGGTGGAGCGCCCCGTGTTGAAGAAGCTCATCCTTCCCCCAAACCCTTCTGCCTGTTGCATTTGCTGCAGCAGAGCCCCGAGGCCCTTCTGCTAGCCTGCTCCTCAGGACTCCAAGGAGCTCTCTCACCTCCTCAGGTCTTCACTTGCAGGCCTTCTTCGTTTCTAAAATGCAGCCCCTGCCCGACTGGTGCGGTTCAGTGTTTGAGCATCGACCTGTCAACCAGGAGGTCACGGTTCAAATTCCGCTCAGGGCACATGCCCAGGATGCGGGCTCGACCCCCAGTAGGGAGCATGCAGGAAGCAGTTGATCAATGAGTCTCTCTCATCACTGATGTTGCTCTCACTCTCTCTCTCTCTCTCTCTCTCTCTCCCTCCCTCCCTCTCTGAAATCAAGAAATATACATTTAAAAGAAATAGAATAAAATGCAACCCCTCCCCCATGCTTCTGGCTCCTCCTCCCTGTTCTTCTCTTTTTGCCCCAGAGCACGTTACCATGGTACCACCTCGTAACCTCCCACACCATTCATTGGTCAGGTTTAGGACTTAACTGCCTGTCTCCTGCCTCTAGAGACAGAGTTTCCTAAAGGCAGGAGGGTTGCCTGTTTTGTGCTAACAGCGGAGCCCAGCATGTGGTAGACCCAGGCAGCACTTACTCAGTGCCAGAGGATGGCTTTCCTTCCTCCCCGGCCCACTCTGTGGGAAAGGTGCTAGGATTTATGACGTGGTCCCTAGAGCAGGGGAGCAAACTGTGAGCCGTCCATCCCGTGGACCACCAACTCTCCAGAAGAGAGCATGAGCTGCTGCTATGGGGAACATTTTGGTGAATCTCCAAGACACTGTGCTGGGTGAGAAAGCCAGTCTCCAAAGACTACATACACGCGCTTCCATTTATTTATTTGATAGGCTGGTAGAAGACGAAATTACAGTGATGGGAAGCAAATCAGTGGTCGCTAAGGATTCTGGGTTGGGTGAGGGCTTGGGTATAAAGGGGTAGCCTGCAGGAATTTACTGGGTTTAGAGTTCATACTTATCCCAATCATGGTGGTGGTGATTACATAAATAAGTAAAAATTCATGGAATTATACACCAAAGGAAATAGGAGTCAATTTGGCTGCATAGTAATTTTAAAATAAAAAAACAAAACTGTCTCTAAAAAAAGAGAGGCGTGGATTTGAGCCAGAAGCTCAAGCGCTGGGCTAATCCATCATTACCATGTCAGTCCTGCTTGAGGGAGGGCGTCTCCCCTGCCCTACCGGACTGGGTACGCCCCGGGCCTGCAGGTGGGAGCTGTGCATGCTCTCTCTGGATGTGCACACAGCAGACACAACGCATGGGTGTCTGTGTGCAATTTTGAAAGGACTCTGGCAGACCAGTTACAGCGAAGAGAAGGAAACATGCCACGGGTAGAATTTCCTTTGCAAATCCCTTTACTGGCCTCCGTCCCAGCTATGGATTTCCTGCTGTTAATAGATTTCAGTTCTTTCACGTGCCTCCTCTTGCCTGTCCTGCTGTGGTTGCTCCATCCTCAGCCGCCCACAGCCCTCCCTCCCATCACGGTCCTCTGCCGTCCTCACTCACCGCTGGGCCCGGCCCGAGCCCTCCACCAAGCAGCAGACCCACCCCTGGGAAATAGTTTCTACAATGACGCTGAAAGTTCTTCTTTTTTTTTTTTTTTTAATATCTTTATTGATTTCAGAGAGATAGAAACATCAATGATGAGAGAGAATCATTGATCAGCTGCCTCCTGCACACCCCCTACTGGGGATTGAGCCCACAACTCAAGTATGTGTCCTTGACCAGAATCAAACCCAGGACCCTTTAGTCCACAGGCTGATGCTCTATCCAGGGAGCCAAACCGGCCAGGGCAATGCTGAAAGTCCTTTCTGCAACGAGTCCTTCGGTGTGTTGTGTCCTTTAGTGACTCACCCCTACGGGAGCCTAAATGACTTATCCTCCACCGTGCAGCATCCATTCATAAGGTAACACCTGTCTTGAATTAGATCACTGTGCTAGAGCTGGGCATGGCCGTGAGTGAGCCCGTCATGGGGCTTACGTTCTGGCCTTTTCTCCTCTAAATCGTCTTCTTTGCCCAGCTGGCATGGTTCAATGGTTGAGCATTGACCTATGAACCGGGAGGTCATGGTTCGATTCCCAGTCAGGGCACATGCCTGAGTTGTGGGCTCAGTCCCCCGTAGGGCGTGTGCAGGAGGCAGCTGATCAATGATTCTCTCTCTTCATTGATGTTTCTCTCTCTCTCCCTCTCCCTTCCTCTCTGGAAGCAATCAATCAAATAAATAAATAAATTGGCTTCTTCCACCAAGTCAGAATCCCGGGAGGGGTCCCTGGGTGCTCTTATCACCACATCCAGCCATCGGCTGTCCCCCAGTCTTTGGTGTTCTGCCTGAAACCTTAGCTCAGACATGCCCTCTCTGATTAAGGGCTGCCAAAGCCTCTTGCGGGACCACTGTCCCGGGCTCCCCATGTCCTCCCCGTTCCTCTCCAGCACCCATCTTTCCTCTAACCCACCCCTCACCCCCAGGCACTGCAGATGTCAGAGTTATCTTTGTTAAGGAGTTCGAAGGAACACTTCCCTGTTTAAAAACATTTAATCGAAGAAACTGCCTATAGGATGAAAGTCAAGTTTTTCCACAGAGCCCTTCACAACCAAAGCACCGTCCTTTCCGGCCCTCATTTGAGACCATTTCCCTGAAGAACACTTGCCCTCTGGCTGACATCCCCACCTCCTAGACTGTGACTCGAAAGGGGACCTGGCCCAGAGCAGATCTGCCTATGGCCAGCTCCACGGGTCCTTGACTTCGTGCAGGAAAGATTTCACAACCCGAGTCCAGGTGATTTGGAGAGTACGTTTATTTCAGCTGGGGACAGTGAAGCAAGGAAGGGCCCAGGGTAGAAGCAACAGGAGAGCCTAGATGGGGTTGCTCTGGCTCACTGGGAAGTGAGGGCAAAGGGGGCATTGGAAGCAAGCTCATGGGGTCAGCCCGGGACGAGCTGCCACTGCCCATTGCTGCCCTGGTTGCAAGTCTCCTGGGGTCCCTTAGAGTTTAGGAGATGCATGCCTGAGAGTGGAGAAGCAGGAGCTGGAAAAGGCATTGGGTGTGCTCCTCCGGGGGAGAGTGCATACGGGGACCTTCAGGGTGGGGTGGGGCAGAGTTGTTTAGTGCATACTGGGACCTAAGGGCTGGATGTTTAGGAGACGTCTTAGGGGAGGTTCTCAACAGAATAGTCATCTGTTTTATGCTGATGTACCAGAATGAGATTTATTCCTTTAATTTCACTTGTCCTTGGGTGTGGCTGGCAAATGGCGCTCATTGGATTTCTGCTCTGCCTCCCTGAGTAGGGTGACTTAAGCAATTCCCCCTCTGGATGGGGAGGAGAAGTGCAAACTATCTACTCTTCTGTGTCCCTTCCGGTTTAGGGAAGATAGGACGTACTAGATGGCTGTAAACGGCTTGGCCATTTAACTACCTGCTTCCGTTTCCCTGTGCCCCTTGCCAAGGAGTGTTCCTGGCTTCTTGCTGTCCTTCCCTTGGCAAAGCTGCCCTCTTTGCAGCACCCCCAGCTCCTTCCTGAGAAAGTGGCCCCTCCCGTTCACAACCCCCCAGGCAGAACGCGTCTTTTTCTTCTCGGTGCTCTTATCACACTTTATTCATGACAACAGCATTTCAGGTTTCATGCCATGACCTTGGATGAGTTTTCGGAGGGGCAGGAGGGGACTTTACCTCTCTCGGCATTCCCAGCCCCTGGCAGGGTACCCTGCAGAGAGCAGATAATGTAATGCACGCAGGTTTGTTGAATCAAATTGATTTCAATTTCACAGATACCATCTTTCCTGGGGGCTGTGTGTGTGTGTGTGTGTGTGTGTGTGTGTGGTGTGTTAGAGCCAGGGTGTAAGAGGGTGAGGGAGGGAAAAGGTTCAGGAAGAAATGAGGTCTTTTCTTTACCATTTGGCCTCCAGCTCTCCTGACTCCCCGACCCCCAAGTCACGTAGACCCCTCCACAGGGCTGCTTAAGCGTGCTCGTGGCACGGCAATGGCTTCCCCTAAGGGAGTCATTCAGGAGACCAAGGCGGAAGCCACAATGACTCTGTGATCCAGCACACCATCATTTCCATTGGGTTCTACAGGTAACACCGGTCCGCCCTAATGAAGGGGACTATAGAAAAGCATGGGTTACCTGGAGAGCAGGTCATATTCTGCATCCTCATCATATTGTGGGTAATCATGTACAAAGAAGCTTCGTAGGATAGAAGGACTCCTGAAAAAAAAATGGACAGGCTGTAAGGGCAAAGAACACGTCACAGGCATGTGGCATGACCCCTGACACAAGGCAGGTGTCCTCAGTGATATCTTCCCTGATGAGTCCATCAGGCCCATCTCCGGAGCACGGTCTCTTGGTTTTTTGGGGCCTCATCAGTTGTAGTATATTTGTTTATACTTTTTTTTTGGGGGGGGGCAGTATTTGACTTGATGTTCCTTGAGGTCGGGGAGTGAGTCTCCTCTCTCAGTGGTGTCTTTCTCCTCCTCTAAGTCAGTGCACAAGTTCGGGACCTGGACCAAACCTTTACATCCCTGGTTTGACTGCCCTCACTCGGTGCTCAAGAACCAAGACCTTTCACAGGGCCTGATGTGGAACCGGTTTTAGTATTGAAGTTCCATGAAGGGAAGAATGTTGTCTGTCTTGCTCATTTTGCGTAAAACCGTCCTTACCAAGGAAAGGCTTAACAGATCTGTAGGAAAATAAACCAAGGAATGCTGGCACCAAGTAGTGCCAAGGCAGCACTTGGATGGGTTGACAAGCTTCATTCTCTTTATCTTCCAGATCCCAGGAAACGATCAAACTTTCTTTAATGTTTTCTAGACCTTATTTTGCTTCTTAGACCTTTTTTTTTTTCACTTGGGGGTGGGGAGAAGAAAAGAGGAGCGAATGGGTAACAAGGATTTGTGGGCTCCAAACTCAGGCTTTGGACACTGTTAACTTTGAACACGGACACCAGAAAATTATCCTCCTCTGACCCTACCTGTAAGAAAGGCTGCTGAGCCCAAGGCTGGCCCCTTAGGGTGTGTTGGGAAGTTGGGGTGCTGACTCAGGGAGAGCTGTTGTGGCGCCCCGGGATCCAGGTGGGGTCTCCTAACAGACGGAGGAGAGAAGCAGGGCGAGCGTGCATCATTATCTGATGATTAATATATAGTAATACAGTAATCACCAAGCAGCGCTATGTTAATACAACGTTAGGCCTGAAATAATACCCACAGGAAGCACCATTGGAAGCCTCCCACAGCATCGGCAATTTGGCTCCTCATCCTGTTAGCTCAGGTGAAAGTAAGAGGGCCCTGAAGACACTTGGAAAGAACAGTTGGGTTCCTAACATGTTCAGGCAGGGAGGTGCTGAATGGCTTAGCCACTTGGCTTGCCTGGGACGTTGGCCCACCAGGCAGGCTTCAGGTTTCTCTGCTCCCTGTTCCCTCCCTCATGTCATGCACAAGTGGAAAGCAGATGGGATGCTATGGGCCAAGAGCAATAAAGGTTTGGGGCCATGCTGCTACAGGTATGGTCTCTCTCTCTCTCTCAGGATCCCAGGGCCTAGAACTTTCCTTCTCTCCCACCAGTGAACTGTCCCGATCTGTGGACTCCTGCCGGGAATTACAAAGAAATGCGGTTGCCCAGCTGGTGTGGCTCAATGGTTGAGCGTTGACCCAGGAATCCAGAGGTCACCGATTCGATTTCCGGTCAGGGCACATGCCCAGGTTTCAGGCTCGATCCCCAGTAGGGAGTGTGTAGGAGGCAGCCAATCATTGATTCTCTCTCACCATTGATGTTTCTATCCTTCTCTCCTTCTCCCTTCCTCTCTCTCTCCAAATCAACAAAAACATATTTTTTGAAGAAGAAATGCTATGCTTTCATTTTGTGCTTTGCTTGGGGTCCCCTGTCCTCTCTGGTCAAGTGGGTGTGGACCTAGAGAGAACAAGGAAGAACATTTGCCGGTGGTCTTGGCCACAGGAGCTCATGATGTGCGTAGCCTCCTCCCCAGGAACTGCCTTTGGGTTTGCAGCACAGACTTCAGGAGCAGAGCTTGGTCTTGCTTTGCTGTGCGTGCGGGCATCTGTCTCTGTATGAACACTGCAGGGTTGAGGATGGCTGTGGCAGGGCAGGATTTAGGCATGCTGGGCTCTGGG
Source organism: Murina feae (assembly GCA_004026665.1). Taxonomy (NCBI): domain Eukaryota; kingdom Metazoa; phylum Chordata; class Mammalia; order Chiroptera; family Vespertilionidae; genus Murina; species Murina feae. Next base: position 15,284 of record PVJC01019954.1, on the reverse strand, counting down.
GCCCCGGCTAAGCTTTATCTCCTATTTTAACATGACTCACGTATAGTAACAGAAAGCACAGTTCTCTAGAGGGTAGGGGCGGAGTGGCTTGACCTCTGCGTGCTCCCACCATTCAGCACGTCTTTTGCGTTTCCAGTTGTCCGTCGTCGCTTAAGAAAATGACCCGCATGAGAGAAGACAGTCACCGGAGTGAAGCCAGTGGCGTGTTTGCCACAGAGGAAGCGGATCCCGAGGGTGAAGAGCTGAGTGGGAGGAGCTTGCTAGACACAGGATGGATGTAAAAGGCAGTAAGTGCATAATTTATTTATTTGTTTGTTTGTTTTTAAAATATGTTTTGATTTCAAAGAGGAAAGGGGAGGTAGATGGAGAGATAGAAACATCAATGATAAGAGAGAATCATTGATCGGCTGCCTCCTGCATGCCCACTACTGGGGATTGAGCCTGCAACCCAGGCATGCGCCCTTGACCGGAATTGAACCCGGGACCCTTCAGTCTGCAGGCCGATGCAGTATCCATTGAGCCAAACCGGCTAGGGTGTAAGTGCAGATCTTAGCGGGAGAGACTGACAGGGGCTGGCAGTAGATCTAGGCAGATTCTATACAGGTACCTGCTCAGCCCCACCCCCCCTTCCTGTCATTTACAATCTCCTGGGGTCTGAGTCCTGGCTTCCTGGCTAGGCCGCCTTCCAGAAGTTTCTCCCCATCTAGGGACTGTCCTCCGGCACAACATGAGCCCTTCTTCAATGCTCGGGCTCAGGCTCTCCTTGGAAATAAGAGCCCGTCTGATGGTCACTCGTGCGCTGCCCACCTAGTGAGCCGGGAGCCACCATTCGATGCGTCTCCTTTGGGACAGGAGTGGGGGCACCCTGCCAGGGACCCTGGGCTGGCAGGGCCAGGTGCGGTTCTACTGCTGTGGCATCCAACACCTCCAGACAGATTTCTGGGGCCTGTTGGTTGTCGCTTTCTCTTCTTCATGGAGGAGATCTTCTCTTGAGCTGGTCTGCCCTGAGAAGAACCACCGCCCAGCTTGTTGGCAGAAAAATGCAGAGGGGAGGGAGCAGGCACGGCTGAGGCTGAGGGCGGAGAAGCAGACCAGGTGCCAAGATGCTCTGGGGAACTCCCTCCCCCAGCACAGCTTGTCCTGTGTGGGGGACTGGCCTCTCAGGAGTCCGCGGTAGGGGGTGTAGGACCCAAGACTCCTGGCTCAGAGGTGAGAAAAATCAAATAAACCAAGATGGGAGCTCCCCCCAAGGTAGGAAGCACGTGGCCCTGGTGTCAGTCCCCTAAGCAGAGGCTCTCCCACATCGGGTCGTTGCGGTGTCATCCTTCGGCCAAAGTGCAGGAGCCAGGGCACCCTCCCGGCTCCTGAATGATGTCTTATCTCTCTGGGCATGGCCGGCTGTGGCCAGCTACGGGACTGCTAAGGACTGGCTTGGGTGATCCGTTTCTTGTGGGCTGTGTTTTACCATAATAGGGCTGCCTCTGCCTTCCCGAGACAAAGCTTTGCTTGTCCACCCCAGGCTTCCAGCTGCAGAGGAAGCAGGCCTCCCTGCAGGCTGGTCCGTAGCCCAGGGGGAAGGTGCTGAGATGGCAGGGCTGGGGAAAGCATTTCAGGCAGTGTGGCGTGCCCGCTGCCAGGCCACGGCCCTGGGGGTCGCCCACCTTTGGTGGCTGACAGGTCCCACCACACTGCTCAGAATTCACCGCGACCTAAACACCAGCTCTGCTTGTGGCACGGAATAAAAAACATACCCTGCCGCTTTATGTCCTTAATTAATAAGCTCATGATTAACCCCCAGCTACCTGCAAGCAAACCCATTCTGCGTGGTGCCCATTGGCTGTGCTGGTGGGAGTCTGCTTCACCCACCTCGGGCTCACCTGATGGGGGAGAAAGAAATAGGACCCTCCTGTCTTCCAATTCTTATTCGCTTGGAAACCCCAAGTGCATTGGCCATTTTATGCCTCTGCCAGTTAATGCTTCTCCCAGGTCCCTCTATAGGTCTCATAGCTGCACTCTTCCTGCAGGGAAATGCTTGGGAGGTTATATCCCCAACCTGGGGTGCCCTGCAACCATGACTGACCGATGCAGGTTACAAAAGGCCAACTCCCCTTTCCTCTGTAGCCCAATCGGGACTGCAGGGGAGAGGAGGCTGGAGTTAGACTTCTGATGGAGCCCACACTTCCTTGGCTTTGTCCCCTGCCCATCCTGCTTCCCTTGACTTCTTTGAGGTCCCTCCTGAGACCCTCCCTCAAGAAGTCCCTGTGCCAGAACCCCCATCTCAGGTTCTACATCCAGGGAATCCGGACTGAGACAATTTATTCCAGGAGTGTGCGCACACGTGCGCATGCGTGTGTGCATGTGTGTGTGTGTGTGTGTGTGTGTGAAAGAGGAAATGTTACAATGGAGATCAGCTTCATTCAATCTACTGAACATTCCCTAGGAACCATGTGGAAAGGGTTATGAGAGAGGTTAGCACAGGACAGAGGCCCAGAGGGAGAAGGTCCAAGAAGCCCAGGAGATCTGGGGAGAGGATGTTGGTCCTGGTCTTGAAGGATGAAGGATAAAGAGCGCAAAGGAGAGGAGGGGCAGCAGGATAAAACCCGGAGCTGTCCCTAACCTAGAGGGCAGGCCACGTGCCCAAGTTCATGTGGAAAGCACTGAAGCCCAGACTCTGACCCCTAAGGCTTCCCTCCTCCCGCAAGGCCTCCCCCACTCCCTGCGGCTCGGCTGCTGGATGGGTGCTGAAAATCCCTCGCTCCTCTACCCTCCCTGCCCCTGCTGTGTCAGGGCCTTGCTTACACGTCTCTGCGTTAGGGGCCTTAAGTATCTGTCAGACTGGCCTGAACCCAGACTCACCTCATTTGTCAAGGTTCCAGGGAGGAACATGTATCTCCCTCTGAGAGACTGTAAGCTGAACAGAATTCAGAGCAGAAACATGGGGGCTCATGGATTGCTGGGAGGGCAGAAGCAGACTCAGTGTCCAGACTACTTGAGTGGCTCCTACGATGATGCAGGATGAGGGGCTGGGATGCTGAGGCTGTCCCTGGCGTGAAGCCCCTCCAGGCTGAAGCAGCGTCTGGCCCCAAAGCAGCCTCTGGAGGCCTTGAAGTGGGAGACTAGACAGTAGAATCCAGGGATTAGAGAGTCAGATGAAGAGGCTGCTGTTACTATCATTGAAACATAGAAAATGACTAATGAGCATTAGAAGCTCCTGCAAGACTATGATGACCTTGAAAACTGCCCGGTTGGTGTAGCTCCATGGTTGAGCTTTGACCCATGAACCAAGAGGCCACTGGTTGATTCCTGGTCAGAGCCCATGTCTAGGCTGTGGGCTCGATCCCCAGTAGGGGGTGTGCTGGAGGCAAGCCGATGGATGTTTCTCTCTCTCCCTCTCCCTTCCTCTCGTTCTAAAAAATCTATAAAAACATGTAAAAAAAAAAATCTGAGCAGCACTGTTCCTCAGGATCATTTAAAAAACACGCAACAACCATCGGCAGCCAAATCTGCAGGAACATCACCTCCACCTCCTGCTTGTCTTCCAAGGATTGCACAAGTGCCTGTCACCCGTAGACAGAAATGTAGCTATCAGGTGGTTTGGCAAATGGTTTCTAACCTTTCCAAGTACATGGTGAGGTGGCGGGAAATGACATGGTGGGTGACAGAGCCAGCCTTGGGGATCGCCCACAAGCCTTTCCCTATCAGAGGGAGCTTCTGTTGTCCCTGCAAATGACTGACAAGTGTCAAGAACTGTCCCTCAGTCTAAGCAGTTATAGCTAGTGTGGTATGGGGGGGGGAGACCCTGGGGGACAAAGTGGATGGTCTTCGAGCTCTGTGTGGGGGAGGTGTGGAAGTGGCTTACATGGAACAGCTTCCAAGAATGTTCCCTGTGGAGAACAAGTTCAGAGACTCCACTTGAAGGCACTGAGGTTCGGATTGTGATGCTGGAGCCAGGCCTGGGGTGTGTGTGCATGGGCATGCGCAGCACTGAAAATGTTCTCCTCAGACCCGAGACAGATCATCAGCGGTGAGAATCCCATGACCTCACTTTATTTCTTAAAAAATGTCTTTTTATTGATTTCAGAGAGGAAGGAAGAGGGAGAGAGAGAGAGAGAGAAACATCAATGATGAGAGAGAATCATTGGTTGGCTGCCTTCTGCACGTCCCCTACTGGGGATCGTGCCCGCAACCCAAGCATGTGTTCTTGACTGAAATCGAACCTTGGACCCTTCCGTCCATAGGCCAACACTCTACCCACTGAGCAAAACCGGCTAGGGCATGACCTCACTTTATTTTGAGGGAAAATGACCCCAGAGAGAACCAAGAAAGAACTTGCCCACAGTCACATAGGAAAATTAGCAGACACAATTGAGACCAAGCTTGATCTGGGCTTCCTCCACAGGTTGAAAGCCATGTTGGACATTTTCAAAATCTCCTCGTGCATGGGATCTTGCCCAAGATCTCTCTCTACCTGCACATCCTTCTGGGAGTTAGATGACCCCAAGGTCTCAGTCATCCTCCTCTGGACAGAGTCCTGTATTGAGCACTGGGAGTAGAACTGTAAAACAGTGCTCCTTCCTGTAAGGAGCTGCAGTAGAACCACCAGTCATTTATAATCCAGTGACTCTCCTTCTTCATGACAATGGGTGGACATTAAAGGGAGAACGACTTTGACAGGATTTTCGAGCTGTTTAGCCAGAGACTGGCTGCCTGATGAGAGTTCTCCATTCCCAAAGGCATCCCAGTGACCATGTTTGATGGACAGTCCCCTGTTGAGAAGGTCATTTGGAAATTTGTGCATTTGGGGCAATGGGCAGGGGGTGACCTAATCACCCCTAAGGGCTCTATTATTCTGATGTTTTGTGTTTTTCTTACTTGACCCAGAGATGGACTTGGCATGAGACCAGTGGTCTGGGTGTGTGTGGTGGACACAGGGTAGGAGGGCAGTGCAGTCTGAGGCCTTGGGCACCTGCTTGGGCTGTATGGAGTGGGTGGTCCCATTCTGCTTCTCTCTCTCTCTCTCTCTCTCTCTCTCTCTCTCTCTCTCTCTCTCTCTCTCTCTTCTGACATCTCCCTGTGCCCCCATATCTGCGCTGTATGGAAGTGGGCTGGTGGCTGTCACGCTGCATCGGCTTCTGAAAGTCTTGGCACCTCATTTCCTGTTGTGCGGGGCCTCAGGTGCAGATGTGCTCCCAGCTCCTCTGAGGATGGAGGTGTAGGGAGAGGCCAGCTGGGTGATAATGGGCTCTGTCTGGTAGAGAAGGCGCGGGGCCCTTCTTCAACACCCCTGCAGGGATGAGCAGGCAGGGCATGTCCCAGGGGGGTGGGAGCCAGAGTCCTACACAGCTGGCAGAAGAACTTGTGCTCAAGGTGGGTGTCACAGGAAGGTCGGGCTCGTTACACTGTGACTCACAGGCAGTGCGTGCCTCTGAGTGTGCTGTTTGGGGGAGGGTGGGGCGCGGAGGAGGGGCTGGTAAGGAGCTGGAATTCTGCTCATCACGTGGCCAGAGCATGCTTTCTGTGGGTCTAAGGGCCCTCCTCTTCTAGTCACCAACTTGTGTACATGACGTATGTAGGATTGTGTGTGTCTGTGTACCCCGTGTAGACATTCAGGAGAGTAGCCAACCATGTATACCAGAGTATGTGTCTACATGCACATCTCTATGTGTGGCCCAGTGCATTTTGTGCACATACTCATCCACATGCCTTCCTAAGCATGGGCGGGCATGGGTGTGGGCACGCGCATGCACAGGTGGGCAGGCAGGTCTCTCTGCCGGGCTTTGCCCTGGGCCGTTCGTTTCCTAGAGGGTCAATTTGGATTCGTCCTCCCCGTTTTGGGTCGATGGCATTGATCCAGGAGGAGCGAAGAAGAATCGATTGTAATTTGGTTGGAGGGCCTGGCGCCGGAGTGTGTGAAGAGTAATTAGAGGGAGAGGAGCTGACGCGGAGGGCTGGGTCCATTGCCCTTGACTTTGACAGGCGTAGGCCTGGGGGCAGACTGGAACGGGGAGTGGAGAGGAGACTCATTCAGGGGGATCAGGGCATTCTCCCTTGAACACATGGAGCCAATTCAGCCTTCTTTCCCCCATCCCATGGCCCAGGACGGGCTCTGAGGAGAGAGCCTGTGAGTGGTGATGCTGGAGGCCCACCTTCGTGGTGTCTGCTCTCGCTGATGTGCGGCCTGGGAATGGGCCCTCCTGGCGGATACCCTTTTACTCCCACGTGACTCTTACATAATCAAAACACATCATTTGTTCAAGACGCCTAGCTTTTCAACCAGCGTTCGCTTTTCTCATGTGAACCTTACAACATAATTATGAGGCTAAAGAACAAGTATCGTACCCGTGGGATGAGCCAGGAAATGGAGGTGCACGTGCCAGGTGACTTGCCAAAGGTCCCATGTGCATTCGTGGTAGGGCTGGGTTCACAGTCTAGACCCAGCTCTAGGCTGTAATGGGTTCTCCTCAGCCGGTGATGCTCCAGGGAGGCTGAGCACACATGCGTCTGAGGACCTGACACCCCTTGGTGAAGGTGAATGGGAAAGGACGTGACCCAAATGGCATGGGAGGCTTGTTCCTGCCACCCTGGGATCGTAGCTCCTCAAACGGCAGCAAGTCTGAGCCACGAGAAGCTTTGTGGAGTGCAGATTCTTGGGCCCTACCCTGAAGCATCATCTGCTTCAGTCTGGGGTGGATCTGGGGTGGAGCCCAGAATCTGAGCTGTATCAAATGGTCCAGGGGATGCTAAGGCAGGTGGTCCAGAAGCCATATTGAGAGAGGCACAACTATAAGGGGTGAAAGAAGGAGAAGGGAGGGTCTTAGGAAGCAGCTAGTTCTACAGGGGAAGAGGCAGCTAAGAGGGAGCACGCGTGATGGGGCCCCGTCTGCCTGGGGTAGGCAGGGAGAGGAGGAAAAACTGCTGGGCAGAGTGAGGAATCTCCAAGCCACGAATAAAGAGGGGAGGGTAGAATGACGATTTTAAAAAAACGTATGCTATTCTGGGGTTTGCTGGGACTCCCTCAGGGTGTTTTCAGCCTCCTCAAGTTTAGTAGGAACTCCTTAAGCATCTCATTCCTTGAAATGTAGAGAAGAAGCAGTTGCAACATTTTGAGGTGGGAAGGGGTCCAGATGGAGTTGTGAGGGAGCCTGGTAGGAGATGGGAAAGGAGCAAGAGCGAAGGAGAGAGCTGGCAGCTTGGGGGCCTTCGCTGCTGAGGGGTCAGGCTCACTGTCATGCCTGTTAAATGCCAGCTTGAGGGGCACACAAAGAGAACTCTGTCCTCATGAGTTTCTCACCCAGGATGGGGAAGAAGGAAGGGCTAGGCTGGGGGAGAGTCTGGATAGAACAGGAAGATTGGGGAAGAGCAGGCTGTAGGGGTAGTGAGGGACTTGAAGAACTGTCTTGCCTGACCAGCAGCTATTCTGTCTTATATGGTGGCCAGCCAAGGAGGCGGGGCATGACCCCCCGCCCGCCCCCCAAATGGGGCTTTTCCTCATCTATGTGGAATGATTTCTTTCTGAGAAGGAGTGACCCTTCTCCAGGAAGCAGTAGGTCGTGTCAGGATGAGTCCGATTGGGCACCAGGGAGTGTGTCCAGAGGTCTCTTTTGCCTCCAAATGCAGCTCCTGCTCTTTGAGGCAGCAAAGGGACCCGCTCTGATCCACAGCGGCCTCTCGACTTGAATGCACTTCTGAGACCTGCCCTAGGAGACTCTGGACTTAAACGGTGGTTTTCCCATAACAGCAATTCTCAAGTATGTCATGAAGCAGGACAGAGAGAGGGGGACACTAGAGACTGGCTGATGAGTGCTGATGGGGGGTGCAAAGGGGACAATACAATGGTTAGAACAGAGAGAAACATTTCAGGGTGACTCGGGAATGATCGTCCTCATGTTCTGCAAAGTAGTTTGACCTTTAGGCTAGTAGGGGATTGACGAGGAGGGAACCAGAAGCCACGCAGGGATGCCCGTGGCTGCGTGCCCCTTTCGGCCCACCCATTACCCATTTCTCTTTTCTTGGTGTGATGTGTCAGTTCCAGATGGCACCCATCCCCATCCCGTTTCCTGTGTTCATCTCGGTTCCCACACCTTGTGCAATTACTCATCGCACGAGCCAGGCTGGGATGCATAACAATATATCCCGCATGTTTGTGTAATGCTTTGCAGTCTTCAAACTACTTTTACTCCCGTGATGTCATTTGTGAAGGAGGCAGTGTCGTGTGATGGATAAGAACACGTGTGCTGGGGGCAGGCTGCCTGGGTTTCAACCCTGCCTGTGCCCCTACAATTGGTGTGATCTTCAACAAGTGCTTTCACGTCTTCTCCTATGACGTGGGAGCGAAAACAGAGCATTCCTCTTAATGCCATGAGAATTCAATGACTTAGTCTTCATCAAGTGCTTTACCATGTGTTATACGCCTAGCATGTGTTAGCTAATATTTCCAGGTAAGAAAGGGGGAACTAAAATTTGACAAAGTTGGGCTTGATCTCGGATCACCCAGCTCATAGCCCCACAACACAGAAATTGCATATCACCAAGCAAATTGGATTCTTTGCACGGGCTGTTCACCTCCTTGTCCAGAAGTTCATGGGGATGGAAACCAGAGTAGCTGTCACTTGCATAGGAGTTTCCTCTAGAATGTTCCCGGCACTGTGCTCAAAGCTTATGGTAGTCAAGTCATTTGAGCCCCAACCACAGCCCTGGGAGGCCCGCATATTTTACCTCCTAGTTATGAGACCTCAAAGCTGGAGGAGCTGGGACTTGAGTATGCCTGGCTCCATCTGCTCTTTTGCTGAAAGGGAGCTCCAGCGTCAGCAGAACTGCTCAGGGCGGGCCTTCAGGTCCCTGCCTGTTGAGGTGCTGTCCAGAGTGCTGGGGGACGTCAGCAGGACCATCGGGACAGGCAGCTACTTCCACTCCCCAAACCCAAGCAAAAGGCATGTGGAATGGTTGTTCCCTGCACGCCCTCCCCCAGTCCCCAGACAAGGGGCTCTCAGATTTCATACTTCTCTCCTGGACCTCTAGAGGCTCAGAAACTGGGGTGTTGGATAGGATAGGAGAGTCATCTCCTCTCTGTTACCCTTGTCCCCCCTTTCCTGGGAGCAGTGGAGGGAGGCGTCACTGAGAAGTCACAGGTAGAGTACAGAATGTGCAAGCGTGTGCACACGTGCATGGGCGTGCAGGCCCATGTGTGCTGGGCGGCCGTGTGTGTCTTGCCTGGATCTATATGTATTCCCATGGTTCTGCACACGGCCCGTATATATGTGTGAAAGTGTGTGGGTGGGCAGGTCTGTAAGTGGCAGCACAGCACCTGTCTGTGTGGGTGGTGAGTGTGGTGTGTGTCCCTGGAGTATACATGATGTGGTGATTGTGTGGGAGGGGGCGAACAACTAGTGTGCATGATGAAGGTGGTATTGTAGTCATGAGGATCCGCTTGCTTGGCTTCATCTGTATCCCTCCCTGAGTCACACTACACACAACAGGCCCCCCCCCCACCCCCCTACACACCTACCTACAGTCTCAAGTATATTCACACCCACTCTTTCATATCCACTGACACCTAAGTAGCCCACCAGCATTACGGCCCAGCCCTCAAATGTGTATGCAAACACTAATGCATGAGCACCCCCATGTGCAAACCTCTGACAGCCCACACAGGAACTGGCTCTCCACTCCCTCTTCCTCTTTTCTCTTTCTAGTCTTCAGCTTCCCACCTCCACTAGAGCGCCCAATCTCTTGTCCTTTCCCTCTTCTTTGGGAGTGGTTTCTTGTGGCCTGGTGCTCTTGGTAGATCCATTTATTGGGCTAGGCCTTGGACACAGTAAAGAAGGCTAAGGACCAGCATAGAAATGTAGATTTGTTCTCAATACCAATCTTGGTTACAAGAGTTCCTGCTGGCGCCACCTGCTGGTGGCTATTACCTAGTGATTTTACCAGGTGGGGGTGGTAGCTGGTTACTTTGGGGACAAGAATTGTGGTGACCACTAGAACATCCTGGACCCTGGGGTCAGGTGAGTTTGAGAAGGTGGATGTCATGTGAACAGGTCTCCTCGGGATCAGACTCAGACAAGAAGGGAGGAACGTCCTAGGGACATCCCAGCTCGCAGCCCTTGTGTGGGAATGCAGAAGGTCCCATGTATCTATGAACTGTGGGGCAGTGTGTGTTAACCTTATGACATATGGTGAAGGTATGGTGCACATCGGCTTACATCAGCAGGTTAAGAGGATGTGAACTCTGCGGATACACAGATGCAGAAATAGCACATGTGTGGCTATCTGAAGAGACGTGGCCTGGGAGTCCATGCACAGGCATGTCCTATCGTTGTGTGTGTGATTTTGCGTAAGTCTGTGAGTTCCTATAATGTGTGTGTGTGTGTGTGTGTGTGTGTGTTTATGGAAAGATGTGAATCTCAGCTGTAGTGACATACCATAAGACTCTCATTATGTCAAACCCTCCCACCTAGACACAGGCCCAGAGCTTGGGAAGTATCAGGATTCTCTCCTACATGATCAGCTCCTGGCTCCTCTCTTCCAAAGGTACCGCTTAATTTTTAGAGAATACTCAGCGTTCTCCCCTTTTCTCTAAGTACCCATAATTCGTGGGAGATACCAGTAGCCAGACTCTGGAATTCCATGAATAGAGACCCCCCCCCCCCCCCCCCCCCCCCCGCCATTTACCATCATCAGCTGGTGCAGGGGCCCACAGGCAGCTGAACCAGTCACTGACCCCGTTCTTGTCCGCTGAGTGTAGGCCACTTGCCTGGATGATGAATGGCAAACCACACACCCCAGGCTGTTTCAGGGAGCTCAGGCCTCACAGAACCTCCACAAAGGAGCAGCAGCCCGGGCCAGAGAAAGGCCCCTTCTCCCGGCAGCAAATGCTCTTTTCAAATCAGCCTCCCTCTTGTTGGGATGTCTCGATGGCTTCTTGGTGCCCCTCCATTAACCTTGGGAAGCTGCCAGGAGAGCAGCCGTCCCTGCAGCCTGCCCCTGCAAGCCCCCTTCTCTCCATGTCCCTCCTCTATCCTCTCATTGTCCTGGACTCCCTATGAGACTCTTTTCAGCGCCTCAACTGGCCTCCATGCACTCACCCCTCCTGCTCTGCCCTCACCGGCAGCTGTGGCCACAGTCCACAGGCTCTTCCAAGTTGGTTTCCTAGAAAGGGAAGGGGAGGGGACATCACTTCTAAGCCCTCAGAAGTCAGGGCTCTGGGTGAAGTCTTCTCCCTTCCAAATCAGTTCCCATCACGATGTATATATTTCTCCCATCATACCCCTGGAACACATACATCTCAAGCACATACACCAGGATCTCCCCTACATCTGGGTCTTCCCAGGTGGGGTGATCCTATCCCCTAATGATTCCTCACTAGCTCCTGTTGTTCCTTTGTTCCCAACCACCTAGAAACTGACCTTGGGCTGCATTCGAGGCTAGAGGTACAGTACCATCTTCTCATTTGAACCAGCGCCGTAGCAGCCATGTCTCAGGGGAGATACAGAGGCCACACGGCTCTCCTCACCGGGCGTCCGATACGCCTTCTGTGTCCTCTTGGACACCTACTATGGGCTGCCCACTGTGCTCCACCCTTAGCTCCCTCTATTCCTCTGAATGATCCTGCTGGCTAGTCACTGTATATTCTATGAAGCAAGAACCATGTCTGCATTGCTCACCCTTAACCTAGGAGAATGTATGGCTCACTATAGGTGCTCATGACTGGTACATGTCTGTGAATGCCAGCTACTGACTAGACAGCTGGACAATTATGAACTTTTCAGTGAGGCTTAGGGAAGTTACGGCTCGTTGGTGAGGTAAGGTAGGGATGGGACTCGGGCTTCAGGCTTTGGGCCCAGGACTCTCCCCTTTATGCCATATGTACCTTGAGTCCCAGAGCCATGGAAACTTGTGTCTGTGGTCCTTCCGTCATGAATGTTTTTTACAGAATAAACCTGGCTTTGTCTATAGGCTCTTCCTACCACCCTGAAGCCAACCAGGAGCAGAACGAAGAGGAAGAAAAGGAGAGACGAGTGAGAAGTGAGGTGTGTGATAGAGGGGGGCTGTGAAAGGAGGATAGGGCCGGGGGGCCAGGGGTGAGAGTAGGGGGCTGGCTAAGGGGCTGAGACTGAGAGGAGGCAGCAGGGAGCAGTGGAGACTAAGGCAGGGCGGGCTGACATTTCCATCTGACCTCTGGCTTCTGTCTGGTCCTCAGCCCCTCTTTTCCTGTTTCCTGCACCTGGTGCAACGATGCTCATGCCAAGGCCTTGGGGAAGGGGAGGGGAGGGCAATGGAATAAAGATGCATTTGGCATCGCCTAGCACTTATACACAAGGCCCTTTTGTGTGGGGGTTGAGAACTGAGTGTGGAGGGTCCAAGAATCAGAGGTCTCTGGGTAGAATGTGTGCCAGAAATTGACACCCTACGGCCCTCCAGCTGTGCCTGCCGGGCTTCTGCCCCCGCCCCCCCTGCCGCGCCAATCCACAGGCTGTTCATCTGTGGGTCCAAAGCAGAAGCACAGTCCCTTCTCATAACCATTGCTTGGGCTGTTTGTCACCACCCATCCTGCACCTCTTTACCCCTTGGTTTTATTTGAGCCATGAGAGGTGCTTTCTCCTTAGCCTTTCCTTCCTTCCTTCCTTCCTTCCTTCCTTCCTTCCTTCCTTCCTTCCTTCCTTCCTTCCTTCCTTCCTTTCTTTCTTTCTTTCAAATATATTTTTATTGATTTCAAAGAGTAAAGGAGAGGGAGAGATGCAAACATCAATGATGAGAGAGAATCATTGATCGGTTGCCTCCTGCAACCCCCTACTGGGGACTGAGCTCACAACCCAGCATGTTCCCTGACTGGGAATGGAAAGTGACCTCCTAGCTCATAGGTCCATGCTCAACCACCAAGCCATGCCGGCTGGGTCTCCTTAGCTTTTTCTTAGACCCAGATCCATTCCTCCCCTTCTCCCTCCTTACTTCTCTAATTAACCCAGCACTCCCTTGTGTTACTCCTCTTTGCCTACTCCTCCTTCTCGCCTTTCCCAGTTGACCTATTTCCTCATTTCTCCCCTAACATCATCTCTGCTCTAAACATGGACACCTTTTCCTTGTGCTTGGATCTGCCAGCCATGTCACCTATTGCCACTTGGGTACATTCATTCCCCATGAATGTCTACTGAGCATCCACTACCTGGTAAGTACCAGGGGTGCTAGAGAGCAGGAAACTGGGTAGACCAGCTCTTTGCCCTCAGGCCAGCAGTGTCTCTGGACTGCAGTGCCTTGTTTTATCCATCCAGTCTTTCCCCTCCTCTATTTGAGATTTAGCTCACGCCCTTCTTCCCTCATGCAGCTCTCACCTACCTTGACTATCTCTACCTTCTTGAGGTTCGATGACACTGTCCTCCAGATTCTGCATGACAGAGCTTCTTAAGTGGTGTTGAAAGCCTCACCTTTCTGGCAAGATGCTAAGCTTCTGTGCCACAGAGGTTGTGGCTTGTCACCTTTTGTCCTCCTCAATGCCTAGCACAGTGCCGACTGCCAATTGGTGTTTAGCGGCTACTTGTTAATTGGAGAATTCTTCCTTCTGATGCTTCTTGGGTCAAGGCCCCTGACCTTTTTGCTTCCTGAGTTCTAGCATGACTTCTTCTTTGGCTGATTCCCTCTATCTTCCTGATCCTGTGCTCACATCAATCTTTTGCCAACTTCAATGATGAGTGACTCTAATCCATGACTTCACGCACCTCTGCAGAAGCTTCTAGACGACACGAGAATCCCTGACCATGCAGGGGCTTTGAGCTCTGGAATAAGGCCAGGTTCAATTCTTCTCCTCTGTAATGGAACAGGGACCCAGAACTGAACTATGATTTGAGACTATGGGACAGTCTGTGACGGAGAAACGGCACATAAAAACCTGCAGGTTCCTGTCCCCTGCTGACCTTCATTCCTGTTACCTTCTACTGTCCCTTCTGTAGATAAAGTTTAATTCAGACACAAGAATGGCCCAGGCCCCCAACTTGCTAGGACCAGAGCTCAGATGACTCAGCAGGGCCCTGACTCCTGTTGTCTTTGAGACTCTGGAATGCCCGAGTGTGGAAGTGGGGCCACTGCTGCCCATCTGTCCCAGCAACTCGCTGCTGGAGCCGTTAGCCCTGGACAGGCGAGGGCGTACGCAGGTGCTCCTGGTTGCCCAGGAGGTCAGCAAACCACATTTTCTATGCTGCAGCCCTAGGCAGAGAGATGGCTAGCTGAAGACTAATGGCAGCACATTCCTATGGGCACTTCACCAGGAGGGCTGTCATCAGGGTTTCAAAATTCTGTGGGAAAAACATGATGTGAAGCGGAGAACATCCTTTCTGCCTCCCTTAGATAAAGCCACAAAAAAACACACGAAGCCTGTCTCCTTTTATTTATTTATTTTAAAAAATATACCATTATTAATTTCAGAGAGGAAGGGAGAGGGAGAGAGAGATAGAAACATCAATGATGAGAGATGGATCGGCTGCCCCCCTGCACGACCCCTAACTGGGGATCGAGCCTGCAATTCGGGCATGTGCCCTTGATCAGAGTCAAACTCAAGACCCCTCAGTCCACAGTATGACACTCTGTCCACTGAGCCAAACCAGCTAGGGCCACGTCTTCCTTTAGATTGTTCAGAGCTAGCCTTGGCAGCCAAGAAGGAAGAGTAAAGGCTGATCCTACGGTGGCTGGAACAGGTGTCTGACACCTGGAAGGACTGGATCTCTCTCGGGGCGAGTCACTACCACCAAACTGAAGAGGTAGCCTTTAGGGGAACTGCAACACCGCCGTAGGGGAACACTGGGTGTTCTGGGGATTTTGAATCATAATGAAGTTTGAGTTTTAATAAGAAAGAGTCTTCAGGAATTTATTTTTGGAGAGAGCAAGGTGGACTGTTAAAATAGCTCCTCAGAAAGACCACCTGTGACCAGAGCCACCTGGGAAGAGCAGGGACCTGGGAGAGAAGGAAACAGGTAAGGGGCCTGCGAAGATTTGTGTCCGTTTTGAGCCCAGATGGGAGGTTCTTAGCATCAGAAGGTTCGAGAATCTTGCAGCGCTTTCCTCCACTTCTCCTGTATCAGATCTGAAGATTAGATATTTATATGTCGGAAATCCAATTTCCTTTGTTTATTTTCTACTCTGCTTGCGAGTTCCTTTAAAAACCTGCTGACTGGTCTCTGGCATATCAAGAGAAAGCAGATGAGCTGAGTGACTTCCCAATCGGGATGAAACCAAACTGGGCTTTACTTAAGCAAAGGATTGCGTAAGGGTCAAGCTCCCCTCATGTGTGCCTGGGA
>PVJC01019953.1:0-29659 GCA_004026665.1 Murina feae | reverse complement strand
GTGACTTCTTATCATGATTACGATGATGTGTGTGTCACTTGGATATTTTTCCCATTGAGTTTTAGAGAGAGTGGACCGGAGGAAGGGAGGCAGAGAGAGAGAGAGAGACATTGATTGAGAGAGTCACATCGATTGGTTGCCTCCCACAGGAGCCCCGACTTGGGCTGGGGATCAAACCTGCAACCCAGGTACATGCCCTTGACCAAAAATCAAACCCAAGACCCTTGGGCGTGCTGGTCGACACTCTAACCACTGAGCGACACAGGCCAGGGCCATGATTATTGACCATTGTTAATATTTTGGCAAACATCTTTACCCACAAATACACCCATGTTTTTATGTAAATAGGCTCAAGTGATATACTGTTCTGAAACGTTTTTTTAAAAAGTTCAGATCTTGGAGACATCCTTCCAGGTATATGCTCCTGGCTGCCATGTATGAAACCATGCTTAGGGGAGCTTTACATGTTAACAAATACCTAGACAAGTCAGAAAACAAGCTCAAGAAGACTCCAGATAAGAAATCCAAATATCAAGGAGGAAGAAATATTCGCCCTTGAAGGGAAGTAATGTCATCACACCCGCTTGCTCTCCGTTTGGAAACCACTTTGTAGCCACCCACATCAGGTAGAACCCTCTCGGATTTGTGTCTTACCAGCAGACGGAAGTTATTTGAGTTTCCATTCAGAACATTTTACCCAGGTGACCCTGAGTCAACAGAGGTGTGTGTGTGTAAAGGAAAGACTTTAGGAGAAAACTCCAGAGAAGGCCTGCAAGGGAGTGAGAGAAGCACCTAGCAAGTTGTATTGGTCACCTGCTGTTTCAGAAGCCGGTGAGGGTCAGGACGGCAACCTCCTGGGGAAACATGATGATTAATCTCCAGGATCAATCTCGGCTTCCTCTGCGTGAGCATGTGCCTCTCCTAAAACCACTCATTCCAGGGAGAGTTCCCAGCCCAGGGCTAACCACCGCAGTGACTCACCTCAACAGGCCTTTTTGTCAGAGAACATTCATTTCCATAATTAGAACTTGTGACTGACATGTCCAACCACGAGGACATATCACAAGTACTTGCCTTGCGTGAGGCTGTTTCTTAGCCAGAGTGGACCTGCTTAAATGTCAGGCCCTGCATTTGCTGTGGGGTTTTGCCATGCTGCTGTGACTGAGGTCATATTCTTTCTGATGTCAATGGTTAGTCAGAAGGGGCTTCTCTCCCTCCCCCACACAAGTCTTAACCCTCTCAACGCCCCCACCAGGTTCTTATTGTCCCATTTTGTGGATAGAGACTCAGGTTCAGGGAGGTGCCCTGACCCATGTAGCCCTGTGGTTAGAGCGTTGGGCCCTTGCACTGAATGGTCCGGGTTTGATTCCTGGTCACCTCCTGGGTTGCGGTTTGCTCTCTGCCCCCAGTCAGAGCGCATGCATGCTGGAGGCAGCCAGTCAATGTGTGTCTCTTGCATGATGTTTTTCTCCCTCTCTCCCTCCCTCTTTTTCCCACTCCTCCGCCCTTCCACTCTCTCTGAAAAGGGAAAAGCAATGGAAAAGAGTGTCCTCAGGTGAGGATTTAAAAGAAAAAAAAAGTGGTGTCTGAGACTGGCTGGGGGTGGGGCTGGGTGCATGGGGTGTTGGTAGAACCTCGACTTGAACCTGGGTCCATTGACCATGGATTCTGCTCTCGCTCCTGTGGTGCCCAAGCCTGAGCCTCTAGAATATTGTGAACGAGATGGGTTTAGTCCTTGTGACCTCTACGGAGTCCCCACCCCGACAACACCAAGGTCGTTGGCCCTGTCTGTTCCCTCGGGGCCGCCCAGCGCCTGCTTGGCTGACTGGTGCCGCTGAGCAGCCCAGAAAGAACGTGACCCAGAAGGGTAAGAGGAAAGCTGCAGAAGGGGGAGCGCGCTGTGGTGTCAGATGCCAGGGGCGGTGCGGCTGACCGTCGCTACGCTTTGTTGTCGCTTTGTGCCTTTGGTATGTGCTGTTCCCTCAGCCTGGACTGGACGGTCCAGTCCAGGCCAGTCAGTACTTCTCCAAGACTCAGCCACAAACATGGCGTTTCTCCCCCACAATGGAAATGTCATTGTTTAAACTGTAACAGAATCATTACTTAAAATAAAAATACAGGCCCTAGCTGGCTTGGCTCAGTGGATAGAGCATCCGCCTGTGGACTAAAAGGTCCCGGGTTCGATTCTGGCCTGGGCTTGCAGGAGGCAGCCAATAGACCAATGATTCACTCTCATCATTTATGTTTCTATCTCTCTCTCCCTTTCCCTTCCTTTCTGACATCAATAAAAAATATATTTTTTTAAAAAGATAAATTTTTAAACTAGTTTTTTGGGTATGTGGATAAGGGATGGTACACCTGCACTGCTACTCTTCACCTCCATTGATTTTTAGAGAGAGTGGGATGGGGAGAGAAACATCAGTGTGAGAGAGAATCCTTGATTGGTTGCCTCCCGCATGTGTCCTCCCACACCCTCCAGGCCTAAGGATCCAGCCTGCAACCAAAGTCCCTGCCCTTGACCGGAATCGAACCCAGGACCCTTCAGTCCATGGGCCAACGCTCTAACCACTGAGCCAAACCGGCCAGGGAAGCAGAAATGTATTTTGCACAAGAAATACAGGTCTTTTAGTCACTTGAGGGCCAACTCTGGCCATGCTCTCTTTCCTGTTGCCTCTGCACCACATCTGGTCCTGCCACCGGCCACTCTGTCCTGTCTTCATCCCCTCCATCCTGTCCCTGAGTCAGCACCAGCTGGACCCCTGACTGACTCGGAGCGTGAATTGGAGGCGGGGTGCTCGTGGCTCATGGTCCTAGGATGGCCCCCTCAGATGGCGCCTGCAATGAACACAGCCTGGGCATCTCCACGTTGTGAGAAAGAAGCCCGGCGAGTCACACAGGAACAAGGAGGCCCGTCTAGCCGCAGGCACATCAGAAGGCCTGGAGCGGGCAGCCATCTGTCCTCAGCTCCCAGCAGAGGCCCGGCCAGAGGGAAGCAGCAGCTGCCCCGCCCCCAGAAGGTCTGTGAGGACGCAGAGGGTGTCTTCGGTTTTCCCATCGAGGCCTCTGACTGAGTGGGCTCTCTATCATGTTTGGTTAGTGCTGAGACACTTCCTCTTTCGTCTGTGTCTCAGTTAAGGCCTCCCTGCCCCCGCCTTCGTAAAGACTGAAAAAGGGGAACATGGGAGGAAAACTCAGAATTTCAGATGGAGCTTCAGCCGGGGAACCCTGGTGGCTGGGGAAGTCGCCCAGGGGGGCCACGGCACCCCTGGGGGTCACAGAGGCCACTTGACCTGCCCTTTCTTCCTCCCCTCAAGCCAACAGTCTGAGCTCCCACCCAAGGAGTCCTAAATGCTGCGAAGGATTCTGGGGACCCCAATGCCTGTTTTTTTGGGGAAGTGATCATCTTAAAGTAAAACACTGCTGCCTGCTTTTGCTCACTGAGTGAGTGTACTGTATGCATCTGCAAGGTAAATATAGAGACTCTCGCAGGTGTGTATATAGGTACCCACGCAGGCACCAGAAGGGAGCTTTTGGAGACTCAGCACAGAAAACAACTTGCCTGACAAGACAGCAGAGAACAGCAAAGGAGGCCGCAGCCCCAGAGGCTGAGCCACTGCTCAGCAATCTGCAGCGTGATGGATGATAAGCATCTCTGTGCATCAGTGAGTTGAAATAAAACTAACTGTTTGTTCCGGGAAACGGTAACCGAAGTCACAAATCATAAATAATAAAAGATAGAAAAATCCCCTTTTAACCTAATGGACTGAATGACTTCTTGCTTTGTATTTCTGCTAATGGCCCCCCTCCCCTGGCACTACGGGAGCTGGCCCATTACAGGCAAATCAAGCCTCCGTTTGCAAGCAGGACCTGGTCCAAAAGGAGCATTTGTAAGGTGCTCGTTTGGAGCTTGTGTTTTCCCTGGAAACCATCTTCCCAGGGTGCCCGGCTCTCAGGTCCACTGCGTGGCGCCATTGAACCCCTGCTGTCCCTGGGCGCTGGGCCTTTGAGGGCAGGAGGGCGAGAGCAAGTCCACTCTCGCTGTCCACCTACAGCCCTGGCTCTGAGTACCATTTAAATGTAAGTCAACTTCCTTTTCCATCCTCCCACTCCCTGTGGCATTCAGGGCCCTGTGCCCTACCTGCAGCACAGCACCCTCCCCATCCTCTAGGCTGCTCTCCTGCTGGAGGACTCTTAACCACAAATGACCCACCTGTCCCCACTTCCTGACCAGTTAGACTACCATTTCCTCCGTTCAGCTGGTATCAGGCCAGGGCGAGAGAAAAAGCCAACTAGCAGATTATAAATTCATGCTAGCAGATGCAGGACTGAAACCCTCCTCATGTTTTCCCATGTTAAAACAGGTTGGTTGTGACCCTTGAGAGTCATTGTGGGCAGTAAGGTCGAGGGGGTGTGAAAAGGGGGTTAAAAGTGCAGAATCTCTGCACACTCATGAGTGGGGCTGCTCACACCACCCAGCTCCCAGAGCAGTGGCAGCCTGTTATCCAACAGAGTAGAGTGTCCTTGCAGTCGGTCCCAGGTGGCGGCCCAGGGAGGGCCAGTTCAGATTAGAACAGGGGGATGGAGAGCTCCAGAACGGAGTTTCCCAGAAAAAGGAGAAAAAATGTAACCAATGTGTTGGGCTGTGGTAGAAAATATTACTGACAAGAGATGATGAGGCATTTTTTAAAAAGGAATTAAGAGAGGAGCTCATTAGGCACTAAGCCAATGAATCTTTTATAATTAAAAAATAAGTAACAGAAATGATTATGAACTCCAGGCAAAAAATAAAACAGTTCTACGAGAAAGAGGGCAAAGCCATAGTCTACTACTTGGTTCTATGGCAAGCCATGTTTGCATCATCATCAAAAAATGTACACTGACTCTAGAGTCGATCAAAATATGAGATAGAAGTCCACTGAGAAGCATGAGAGGTGGGAAGTGGGAGTTTGTATGAGAGTTCAGTCCTCATCTATCATGGCAATAAATCAATAGATACTACCTCACTCAATGGATCAAGAAATCCCATTCATTACACACCCACTGCTTAGACACCTGCAGCTAAATAGCAGGGAAACAGCTGAGGAGCTGACATCAGAAGCCCCTGGGAAGCTGGTCTGTGGGGTGGGGACTGTTACTTTTCATTACAACCCCGTTAGTACTATTTCACTTTTAAAAACGTACTTGAATATTTTCTTATACTTAGTAATTCCTAAATGAAACCAAAGAACTCTGGGAAAGTGAACGATAGATTGCTTATTAATTTAAGTGAATTTGTAATTAGTGGAATGACAGGGTGAGTAAAATTCAAAGACTGTACAGAAAATGGATTGGGGGAGGTTGAAGGGCCACAATTAAAACCTGAGTTTATACTGATATGTTTTCATTGCACTGTGATTCGTTATGAAAGTGTACTGGGTTTTAGAAAACATCCACTAAAGTATATAGGAGTCAAGGGACATCATACCTGTAGCTTACTCTCAAATGGTTCAGGGGGGAAAAAATATATATATGTATACACACACACACACACACACACACACACACACACACATATAGAGAGAGAGAGAGAGAGAGAACAGAAAGTTGGGGAATCTGGATGAAGATTATATAGTAATTATACTATTTTTTCTGCTTTTCTGTAAGCTTGAACTTATCTCAAAATAGTTTTGGCAATTTAATAGGTAAGAAAAAGCATTAGAGTGGCTATCATTTTATTGTAATTATTAGAATTGAACACATGTTCATGAATCATTCAAATTATCTATGTCCTTTCTCATTTCACATTTACGTTCTCTACTCTTCCCTAATGCTGTGTAAAGCCATTTTTAAACCCATCATTTGCCGTGTGTGTGTGTGTATATATATATATATATATAATGTTGCATTTCTCGCCTGTTTTCTGTGGCCTTCTTTGTTACAAATGTCTTTTTTAACCTTGGGCCGTGTATGTTTCCTCGTGGAGGCTGGGAAGAGGGATTTGCATGAAGAAGCACCGGAGTATGGAAACATGTGCTGAACCTGAACAGAACAGAGGTGGCTGGAGTGCAGGACAGGGCTTAGAAACGGAACGCGGCTTGGGCCTTAGGGGCACGTGTGAGTGAAGGGCGAGGTAAGAGGTGAGCGCAGGGAGGAAAAGCTGGCCTCGCGGAAGGGGAAGAGCGTCTATGGAGCAGGGCTTCCCTGGCAGGAAGCGGGAGGAGGAACTGAATGGAGTGCAGGCGGCAAACAGGGAGCACGGGCGAGCTGGGTGGGGAGGAGGGCGTGGGGAGCTGCGCGTGTTCGGAGGGGGTGCCCCTCTGTCTCGGTTCGCGCGTGGCGGCACTCATGGCATTAGCCAGCTGACCACCCAGCACGTCCTAACGTGTGATGGTCACGGGGGTGCAGGGGGCTGCAGACAGGCGGGCCCGAGGGTCCTCTGCTTTGATGCACTCAACTCCCATGGCTGCTGGGAGCCTTCGGGGTCGGAGCCCTCGCCTCTCCCTTCCCTCCGCGACCCGCGGCCACAGGGCGACCTCAGTGCCCCCGTCCACTCCCCAGCCTCGTTCTGGCCGGCGCAGTGAGACCCCGAGCGGCGCTTCCCCGGGCGGAGAGGAGCCCACAGGCGCCACTGGGCCGGACACCGCCTCCGCGCCGCCCGCCCCTCCGCGCGCTGCACCTGCTCGTCGCGGTTGTGGCCGGCGCTTCCGCGAGCCCCACCGTTGCCGTCGCTGCCGCCAAATAAAGAAGGGAAAGTACAGGGCGAGGGCGCCGGGGAGCGCGTGCGGAGGCTGTGCGTCAGGCTGGTTAAATGAGTCACCGTTCCAACCCACGGCCCGCGGGCACGCTCCAAACAGGCGCGCCCGACAGCCCCGGCGCGGCCCTTAGGGACGAGAGCGGCGCCCCGCGAGGGCCGGGGGAGGAAGGGCGACCGCGGGGGCTGACTCCCGCGTCCCGTCGCCCCCTGGCGACCCTCCTCTGCCCTGGGGACAAGGCAGCGCTGGTCAGTACTGGGACAGGCCGCGGGACAGACAGCTGGACGCCAAGGGGCGCGGCGGGCCCCAGGGGGCGTGGCCTTGCGCGAGGGGGCGGGGCACGGCGCAGGGCGCAATGCGCAAGCGCGCAGGGCCCGCCGCGGTTGGCTGGCGGTCTGGCGTCGGGGAGGCGGGGCGGGGTGCAGGTTCGGCGGCGGCTGCGGCGTCGTACCCGGGCCTGAGCCCCTGGGCTGCGCCACCGGGTTGTAGCGAAGGGGGCGGTCGCGGTCGGTGCTGAGGGTTGAGGCCGTGGGAAGGGCAGCGGCGGAAGCTGGGCGGACAGCGGGGGCGGAGGTGTCTCCGGGGAGGAAGGCCTGGCCTGTGCGGAGCCTCCTCTGGGAGAGAAGACGTAGCGAGAGTCCCCGGGGAATCCCCCACCCGCCTGTCGGGGACCCCGTCGCGCCTGCTCGGGACGCGCTCCAGGCGCCAGTTGCTATAGGCAACCAGCTCTGGTGCAGGCCAGCTGCCCTGCCCCCTGAGGCTCCACACGGAGGAGGTCCGGGAGACTGTGATACTGGGCTTTTCTTCTTTCTAACACTACCTGTTTAACATTAGGGTGAAGGCGCCCGCACTGACTCTTGCCAGCCCTGGCATGTCCGCACTGCACTGGGAGTCGTCCTTCCTGAAGGTGGGAAGAACGCAGGGCACATCCTGCTGCATGTGTTGTCCTGTTTCAGCCGGGCTGGGGCGGTGAGGGCGATTCTGTGCTCTGATCGGAGCTTTGACGGCAGAGACCAGTTTGGGAATTTCTCCCACACTCTGAAGCCCCAGGATTCAGATATCCAACCAGAACAGCCATGAACTTCAATTTTCCCACCAGTTGTCTATCATGAAGCTGGGGAAAATGCTACAGAGAGTTAGAAAATATGATCGGTACCAGACATAAATGTCCCAATTTTTTCCTTTCCTAACTCACAAAGCCTCGTGGTGGAACAGCTGTGTGCCCCATTCAAAGGGAAGGACGGAAGCTCTACCTACAAACAGGATGCCAGCGGAAGAGACCTTGTCATTGTGAGTCTGGCTTCTGCTTGGCGCTGACGTCATCCCCAGGGGGATGACGTGACCTCGTGACCATAAACCTCAGTGGCTGCAGTTAAGGTACAGACCTGGCCGTGCTTCGCATTGCTTCTCTGGGCTGGGACACCTTTGAGTCATGCTGGGAAGGATGAGCATTTCTCATGTGGCCTTAATGAGTCAATTCATAATATCGCCGTTATTACCCAGATGTCAGGAGGAAATCAGAAGTCAGGTCATGCTCATATGGATTACCACCAGTTTTTGCATTGGGGTCAGGTTCCATAAGAGATGGAGGAATGTCTACGGCCATACCACCCTGAATGCGCCCGATCTCGGAAGCTAAGCAGGGTCGGGCCTGGTTAGTACTTGGGTGGGAGACCTCTTGGGAATACCGGGTGCTGTAGGCTTTTTAAAAAAGAGATGGAGGAACGATTTTCATGATTTTTTTATTTTTTGCTTTATCAGGTACCCTCCCCAAGAAATTGATTGGAAATGGGGAAAGCAAACTGTAGTTTGGTGTGGCCCCTCTAAGGCATACGTACTGTATTTTTCCGTGTGTAAGACACCCCCCACTTTTCCAACCCAAAATTAAGAAGTCAGTATTTTAAATATTTTGCTGGTTTTCCTCTGGAGGCCTCCTTTTTTGGCATCTTAAGGAGTTGTTCTTCCTTTTTTCTCCCTTGCCTGGTCACACACTCATTGGGAGGAGGTCCAGGTTGTCTTCTCTGCAGCTCTGTTTCCATGCTCTTCTGCATAGCCGGTGACATTCAGTTTGAATTTTTGCAATCACTTACCAATCTTTATCTTTTTATTTTCTGGCATCTTAATGGACTCAGAACGCTCCCGTCCCTGTTGCATCTTCGCACTCTCCCCCTCCACCTCCAATTACGGCATCAGCTGACATCAGTAACAGTAAGGCTCGTGATTGGAGGAAGCCTGTTTGACAAGGTACGGGCAGCTACACACCTGCACAGCTCTCTCCGTGACTGACTTCTGTGTGTAAGACACTCCTCCATTTTCAGTCTAACGATTTTAGAGGGAAAAAAAGCGTCTTATACACGGAAAACTATGGTAGTCAGACCTTCCATTTTGGGAGAAATTAGAGGCGCATGTGGAGGATAGGTAGATTGAAGCCTCCAGCGTGGATATACATTTTTTGTTTGACCAGCTTGGTCTTCTTGGTAGATGAAGACGGTTCGGCACTCGGAACAGACACTTAGAACAGCTCTCATCTCGAAGAATCCAGCACTCGTGTCCCAGTATGAGAAGCTGGATGCGGCAGAACGGCGTTTGATGAACGAAGCCTTCCATCCAGCCAGCGACCTCTTCGGGCCCATCACCTTGCATTCGCAGTCAGATTGGATCACCTCCCATCCGGAGCCTCCCCAAGACTTCGAAGAGTTTTTCAGCGATCCTTCCAGAAAGACACCCTCTCGAGAGAAACACAGCATTTACATACAGTGCATTGGTGCATACCGTAATACGCTGCATTTGGGGTGGTGGTGCTGTGGGGCCGTTGCCAGGGGTAGTTTGGGCTGTTCATCCCCACTCCATGGTGGAAGTGCTTAGCCAGCTGCCTTAAAAGAAGATTTTTTGTTTCTAAATCATATTCGTGTTACTGAATGATAAAGGTGTTTTGAAAATTCAGATTGAATTTGTTTCTAATTCCAATCCATAGTTACAGACTGAGGTAGAGACTGCGTATTTGAATCATCCTAACGTCTGTCTCTAAATTTTCTTCCATCTTACAGGATCTCTAGGAAATACCAGAAGTATCAGTGAGGAATACGTTAAATGGCTCAAGGGCTACTGTGAAGCATTCTTCTATGGCTTGACAGTGAGACTCCTAGAACCAGTTCCTGTCTCTGCAACGAGGTGTGCCTTTCGGGTCAACGATAGCACGAAGAACCTACAGATCCACGCAGGTGAACCGCACAACTTCACGATTTTCACTGCGTCCAGGATGTGGAGATACGTGTAGGCAACACACCTATCTTTTTGAATAGGGCACATCCTGCACTTCTTAAAGAAGAAGAAACCTGTGGATGCCTTCTGCATTGTGGGAGTAACGATGATTGACCTTTACCCGAGAGACTCCTGGAATTTCGTCTTTGGACAGGCATCTCTGACAGATGGTATTCCGTTTTGGCATTGTTTGTAGACACTTTCTGAACTTGAGAATATTGGTAGATGCTGAAAAAGGGGGTAAATTCCATTATAATTTTGATGGATATTTGAACTCTCATTAAGTGAAAATCTTGCTTAATTGTTTTTTTTAACTCTTTCTGTAGTCATTTTGCATAGACGGAATAGCCACAGATTGCTTTATAAGTGCATGCTTGTCTTGTGTGTTATTTTATTTTAAAAGAAAATAATTTGTTGTTTTATTTCTAAAAGTAAACTTCAGTCTGTGATTGGAGATATAGTAAACTTTGACTCATTAGAAACCCTGCATGGTAATATTGGGGGTGGGAAAGGATCCAGAAAAAAATCATAAATTTTGCCTATTTTTTATGTCTTCTGTTCTCCTACTCATCCTTTTAAAAAAAAATCTTCACTTGAGGATATGCTTATTGATTTTAGGGAGAAGAAGTGAGGGGGTAGGGAGAGAGAGAAAGAGAGAAAGAGAGAAAGAAAGAAAGGTCAGTTGCCCCCGTAAGTACCCCGACTGGGGATTAACTAGGAATGTGCCCTGACTGGGAATTGAACCCAAAACCTCTTGGTGGTTTAGGACAATACTCCAACAACTGAGTCACCCAGCCAGGGCCCTCATGTCCGTTTTTGCTCTTATTTCTCTACCCTTATCTCTCGGCTCAGAGACCGGTGTGAAGGGGAAAGGTCCAGGGAGCTAAGGAGAGTGGTAGTGCGTTAGTGTTTTGGGGATGGTGGGCAAGCACCAGGACTGTACTTTATGCTACCAAGTGTGTGGACTGTCTAGGTCACACCTTAGCCTCCCTCTGACAAATGTGTCTATTAGCTGCCTCCTCCTCTCACCCGAATTCATCAGAGGAAGGGCCCAGGCACCACCCCTTCATCCTCAGTTCTCTCCCCATGACCCTACCCATACACTCTCTGGGAGACTTCGGTCGCTGCTGTGTCCCTGGGTTGCGCTGCCTTTCTATCAGAAATGAACTTGTATGAGCTAATTTTTCCCCTCTCTTTTTATTTTTAACCTGGAAGAGATGGAAAAAATGTAAAATTAAAACTATTAATGTAGATACTAGAGGCCTGATGCATGAAATTCATGCAAGGGGCTTGGCCCGGCAGCCGTGGCACCTGGCTTCAACTGGAAGGTCGTTTGGCTGTCTGGTCTAATTAGCATATTGCGTTTTTATTATTACAGATTGCTGGCTAATTTATCTTGTACAGTTGAGGAGGTCAGGAAGCATTCCTCCTAACTGTTCCTACTTTAATTTTTTTTAAGTGTTGTAAATACTGCATCACATTCCAGAAATAGTAGCAAGCCAGCAGCATCGATCTGCCAAGCAGTGAGACACTATCTTACAAGTGACTTTATTCTCTCCCAAGTTTACGAAGATTTGTGCTTTTAAATTGAGAAATTTTTCATTATAAAGAAAACTGTCTTCTATTTGTAGACTCGTTAGGAAGCAGTCCCCCGAAATGTTCTCACCTAAGGCATTGTAGTCAAGGACACCCACACTTTTTGGCCAGAGGAGGCTACTTGTGACACATGAGTAGATTCAGTTTCCTTCTTAACTTCCAGAATGTTTTCTTCTCCCGAAATTTCCAATGCCAGTGGACACTTCCCCGGGAAGATTCTTCCGGAATCAAGCTGGATTGGACAAACTTACTATGAAATCAGTTCCGTAACAAAAAGGCTCCTTATGACTTTCAAATAAGAACTGAAAGAGGCATAAATAGCAGTGGTGATGCAAACAAGTCAGATTATAAGGCAGTCCTCATTAGAATGTGTGGAAAGTCGTACTCTGTCCTCCATGTGTGTGACGATGGTTTAGACAAGCATAAGTCCTAATACAGGAAGTCAGTTACAAGGTTTATTCTGGCCCCCAGACTCCAGCCACATAATAGGATTGTCCTGTGGCTAAGAAGGGGAAGGTAGGAAGAGGTTCTGTCTTTTGTCTAAAGGCTCGGGCATGGTCTCCACGGCCTCAGGGGCATGGCATGAGGGAAGTAAGGGTACCCTCACTGACACATAGGTCATGGAGATCTATTTATTGTGGGGTTTTAAAATATTTTTTTTTATTGATTTCAGAGAGGAAGGGGGAGAGAGAGAGAGAGAGGGGAACATCAATGATGAGAGAGAGCTATTGATCAGCTGCCTCCTGCATGCCCCACACTGGGGATCGAGCCCGCAACCTGGGGATGTGCCCTGACCCCCTGGTTCATAGGTCGACGCTCAGCCACTGAGCCATGCTGGCTGGCGTTTTATCGTGTCCTTACAGAGAAAAGTCATGCGTGTGTGTTGTTCCTGTGGTCATTTTCATTGCTCTTTCTGGAGTGCTTGATTTGAACAATTCTTTGAGGAAAAGACTTCTTTGTGGGAAAACCAAACCCTCCATAACTTGCAGTTTGTCAAGAGCTTTACAGGGCGGGACACATTGGGTAGTAGAAGCAAGTTTTGGGAGGGAAAGTCCTTTGTCGTGGCGAACCCGAAGCACCTGTGGAGGCAGGAGGACGGACGCCCTTCAGGAATCTCACTGTCACTCTGCTGTCGCTCGTCCTCCTCCCGTAGGTGTGGGGATATTCAGCTTTGCCAGGTATGGCGGTGACTTCTACAGCTCGAGCTACAAAGGCAAAGTGAAGGCGCCGCAGAGACCATCGTTGCGTGACTATTCGGTGTTTGATGACCATTACACTCCTGAGGTGACCAGTGTCTTGCTGCTTCGGTCCTGCAAGGTGGGTCGTTTACAAATCTAACAGGATTGTGAGTAAAGAGGTCTTAGTTTCCTCCGCTGCACATCCCCGCTCCTTACGGCAATATTATCAGTGAGCTTGTGTCGCTTGTCTAACTTTTGGTGGCTATTGCTTGACTGAAATAACGGAGACCTTAATATTGAAATGTACGGTCCCTGTGCCCGTTTCTTGTCCTGTCAGTTATACGCAGCCTGGGCTGTGCCCACATCCTCACCCTTAGTTTAATTCCGGAATTCTGTAGGAGTAGGTAGCCCACCCTTTCAGGCTGCGGCTGGCCCTCGAGGAAAGCGGCCTTCCTGGGCCTGCAGGGTTAAGGAGAAAGGCCTTCCTCTTGGTCTCTGGACTCCCTGCTCCTGCGTTGGTCCTACTGACAGTTCCTGAGGGCTCCCCCCGCCACTGCTCCTCGGAAAGCCCGTCTCCTCACATTTCCGGTGGCCGGGCACGTAGGCTGTGCTGCTCTTCCCGGTGCCACCTGTGCGGTGTGAGAACATCACCTCACAGAGCAGTGTTCCCAGTGAACGTTCCCTGCAGTGGCCTCACCTCGTGTGCTTGTCAACATGCAGGTCCAGCCCCTTCTCCCAGACCCACTGACACAGCATCCCGGGGCGAGGGGCCCCGGCTTCAAATGGCGACACAGGCTCTCAACCAGCAGCAGTCTCAGCACCCAGCGACCATTTGGCCACGTGGGGGATATTTCTGGTTGTCCCAGTTGGGGAGTGGGTGCTACTGGCATCTGGTAGGGAGAGGCCAGGGGTCTGCTAAGCATCCTTCAGGGCACAGGATAACCTCCTTCCCACAAAGAATCTCCCCACCCAAAGTATCAGTGGTGTCGGAATTGAGAAACCCTGGTCCGGCGATTAAGTGGTCAAGTGTAGTGAGGAAGGCAGGACGACATTTACGGAGATGAGGGGTTAAGTCTTTGGGCAGATTGAAGTTTGGGGGATGATGGTAAGGGAGTTGATTCCTACAAATCTGTTTCTTAGGAAAGTAAGGAAAAAGCAAGGGTGTGTAGCTTCCTGCTGATGGAGGCACTTTAAAGCCTCAATGCGAATGTCTTGCAGACTTTAACCCACGAGATTGGACACATATTTGGGCTTCGACACTGCCAATGGCTGGCATGCCTCATGCAGGGCTCCAACCACTTGGAAGAAGCTGACCGGCGCCCCCTAGATCTGTGCCCCATCTGTTTACGCAAGTTGCAGTGTGCTATTGGCTTCAACATTGTAGAAAGATACCAAGTAAATGGGGGTGGGGTGGTCAAAAGGGAGACGTGGTTATATGAATAGCAAACTACGATTTTATATTAGGCCCTTCTCTGGAGCTGTCATTTATCAGAGGAAATTAGTGCAGAGATAAGCCGGAAGCTGTGGTTAAAAAAAAAAAAATAAGTCGCTTAAAAACTTGACTTGCCTCTGAGTGCCTTACACTTGTAGTTCCTGGGCAATGGCGGAAGAGGTTTCCGTATTTGCCATTCATTTATGACAAGAGAGCCTGAATCTCCAGAGCAGAATAAATGTCAATGCGTGTGCCTCGTCCCGTTTTAAAATCTATGAAACTGTGGAGCTGATTCACCTTACCAAACACGGGACAGAGGTCTAGTCGTTAGGAGGAAAAGATGACTTTAAGAAGGAAGAGGGAAAGTACACACAGTGTGTGTGAAGGTATGGGTGTCCTCA
This sequence comes from Murina feae, assembly GCA_004026665.1. Classification (NCBI taxonomy): domain Eukaryota; kingdom Metazoa; phylum Chordata; class Mammalia; order Chiroptera; family Vespertilionidae; genus Murina; species Murina feae. The sequence goes on along the minus strand of PVJC01019953.1, from coordinate 15,060 downwards.
CGTGCCCACAAACAGCAGAACTACTCATGGTATAACTCCCCGTTCAGGGAACTGCATTATACGCCTGCATGCACCTTCATATGTCTGCCCTTCGCTGTGAGTGCACTTAACCTAGTGTATGCATTCACATCAAATCAAAAGCATGGCTTAATGCCTTGTGGGACATTTAGCAAGTTGAGAAAACATTCTCTCACCCTAAAAAACTATAAGGATTAGTGTATTTTTCATCTTTTCTCCTATGCACATTTGACTAATTTATAATCATGGTTAGTACATTTTGGGTGTGTATTCGTTCACTCAGTATGTTAGCATTAAGTGTTCTTTTCATATTCGTAACTATCTTATCAAATGGAACATCTTCATGGGTAATCTAAGCCAGTGTTTTTCTTTTGCCTAAAGCTATTTGCTGTGCTTTGTTGAAATATTAATCTCTGCTCTTCTTTTCAAGGCACTGGTGAGGTGGATTGATGACGAATCTGCTGACGTGCCCCGTGTCACTTCGAAACATAGTCGTGACGGTAATGTGAATTTGCCCAAACCTGTGGAAGCCTTTCAGGAGTGGAAAGAGTGGATAATAAAATGCCTTGCTGTTGTCCAAAAATAAGAACCTTCAGATAGGAGTCATTAAAATACTTGCACATTATGCTTTCTTTTGTGTGGAGTGTTTCATTGGAATAAACTGTTTACTGATTCTGCCCTGTGTCATGGTGTAAGCATGACTTTTAGATGCACTGGGAACCCCAAAATATTGATGTCACTCACTTGATTGCGATATTCCCTTTTTTGCTGTGGTCTGGAACGGGACCCCCAATCTGTCTAAGGTATGCCTGTAGTTACACTGCTAAACGAACTCTGGCTGAGGTGTGGTATTGGGGTTACAACGGTTTAGACAGTATTAATGCCCATTTCACTGTGAGAGAAGGAAGAAGATATGTTAAAAGTTGGACAAACATGAGTTTTATGTAACAGGCATTTATTTATTCAGCAACCACCACCTGAATATTGTGTACAACTAGCGGGTTGTGGGCACCTTCGGGCAATTTATTGGGGTTAAGGTTTGTTTACTGCAACTATATTTTATGCCCTATCCGTAATCTTTGTAGTTGTTAAACAAGAAATCCATGTAAATTTTGCCCCGCAAATGCCGAATGAAGAAAAGTAAGTGAATCCGAATTAGTATCTCTCCGGTCAAGGGAAGGATTAAGTGTTAACATTTCATTCCGCCAAGACTGTGGAGGGGGTGGGCGGTGGTTTAAGTAGAAGGTGGCCAAGATCCTACTTATTGGGTCCCAATCCACCTGATGTGGATACTTGTGAATTTCTAAGCCTCCGAGGACCCGCGGGCGGGCTGGGATCCTCTTGGGAGCGGGCACGCTGAGCCAGGCGGGCGGGCTGGCCCTGCCCCCACAGGAAGCGGCGTAGGAGCCGGCCCGGCCGCTGGGAGCCGGCGGGGTGTCGGCCGCTCCCTCCTCCCGACGCCGGCACTTCCTCCCGCAGCGGCCCGGCCGGAGCGCGGCTGTGGCTCCGCCTCCGCTGGGGCCGCGCCCACGTGCCCGGGCTGCGGTCCGTGCACCCCACGCGAGGCCTTGGGAAACCCGCACGGCGAGGCCGCCGAGCAGTAAGTGGGGTCACGCCGCGGGAGAGCAGGGGAACGGCGCTTTCCGCAGGTTCGAGTCCCGGCCTGCGCCCCGACGGCTGAGCCACGCAGGACCGGCCCGTGCGCGGGGAGCGAGCCGCAGGCGCGAGCAGTTACAGTGCTGCCGGCAGCCACTTGGCCGCAGGGAGGAAGCAGGGGGATGAGTGTCCGTCCGTTGCACGTTTTATTTGACTCCGCACATGTGACGAGCGTCCCGGCCACTGATGCTCCGCGTCCCGTGCGCGCCCCGAGCCCTCCGTTCTGGCTGTTCGGCAGCCGCGGCTCAGACACGCGGGCGCATGCGGGCGCCCGGCTCCCGGTCAGGACCACCTCGCGGCCTCCACCGAAGGACGTGACGTGGCTGTGCAGTCGAATTAGTGGGAGAGAAACACTTCTTTTAAGGAAAAGGCCCCGCGGGCCCCGGGCAGCACAGTGAGTGTTGACGTTCCGGCGGCAAGTGCAGCCCCGAAGGGCCTCTGGCCGGGCAGGGGCGCGCTTCTGGGTCCGCCGTCCCCCCTCCTGTTGCCACAGGCGTGCGCTCCCACCTCTGGGGAGCACAGCTGCAGAGTGTTAGAGTCCGTTCCCGGCTGTGCCTGGCGAGGAGACAAGCCCAGCAGCCAAGGAAATGGTGTGCGGCGATGAAACCAGATCCCTGCCGCCCTCCTTCCCAAGTTGCGCCTTTTTTTCTCTGTGCTGCATGACCTCATCAGAAAGAAAACACGAGCTGGAAACCTACCATTTTCTCCCAGTTGTTTATAAAAGAGGTTATAAGGCTAAACTCGTTGCAACCTCTTTTCTCTTGAGTAGGGCCGCTGGGGCTGCTTTAACATAAAAAAAAAGAAAAGAGATTCAGCCCCAGCTGTTTTGGCTAAGTGGATAGAGCCACGGCCTGCAGACTGAAGAGTCCTGGGTTCGATTCCGACCAAGGGCACATGCCTGGATTGCGGGCTCGATCCCCAGTAGGGGGTGTGCAGGAGGCAGCTGATTAATGGTTCTTTTTCAGGAGGCAGCTGATTAATGGTTCTTTTTCATCATTGATGTTTCTATCTCTCCCTCTTCCTTCCACTTTGAAATCAATAAAAATATATTTTTTTAAAAAAGAGATTCAATAACTAGGAAAGCATTTGCTGCCCGTTGAGACATTTTTTAAAAACATCATGGAGCCCCACTGGCTTTGCTAAGTCATTGAGCGTTCGCCTGAACTGGATCACAGTTCAATTTCCCAGTTAGGGAACCATGACTGGCTTGCCGGCTCTGTCCTGAGCAGGGGGTGTGCAGGAGGCAGCTGATCTAAGATTCTCATCACTGATGTTTCTATCTCTCTCACCCTCCCCTTTCTGGGGAGCAGGCCTAAGCCAGCAGGTGGACATCCCTTGAGGGGTCCCAGACTGCAAGAGGGCACAGGCCCCGCAAAGAGACCCCCCCCTAACTTTTTTCCCCCATTGAGTATGATGTTAGCTCTGAGTTTGTCATATACTGTATGATTTTCATTATCTTGAGGTAGGTCCCCTCTGTTCCTACTTTGCTGAGAGTCTTTATTTATAAGTGGGTGCTAGATTTTGTTAAATACTCTGGTATATATAGGTTTGGAATACCAGTTTTGGTGTCTGATTTTCCCTTAGGAAATTCGTAGTCACTGCGGTACTTATGATTTGGATATGAGAGGTTATTTAACAGGAAGAGTGAAGTTGCAAGTTTAACTTGTCACTTTCTTGTTCTGCACCCGGAGGTAGTCAATACAGAAACAGAACACCAGAGGGCACTCGGTTCCTTACTTACAAGACTGGCTGGCCCACCTGTTGGAGCTTGTAGCCCTCACTTCTATTAACATCTGTGTCCAAGACAAATGTAAAGTCAATACAATGTATACGTGTAGGAGTGACCTTTAAACATGTAACACGCCCAAAATGACTTTAAATTAGTTATTTAAAGTAGTGTTCATTAATTACCATTTAAGAATGTACAGGAAATGGCTTCTAAATGCTAGATCCCTGAGAGCCTCATATCTGGGAGCTTTTTAAAAATAAAGATTCATGATCATTTCTTTATGAATTTTAGAATATTTGAGGAGTGCAGAAATGTAAGTATAATAAATGCCTCCCATGAACTTCGATGGTGACCTGGACCACGGGAACCCTGATTTGAAAACCATTTTCTCTCTTTTAAAAAAAAATGTTTTTATTGACCTTAGTGAGGGAGGAAGGGAGGGGGGAGAGAGAGAGAGAGAGAGAGAGAGAGAGAGAGAGAGGCATCGATCAGCTGCCTTTCATGTGCGCCCTGACTGGGCACGAGCCTGAGACCCTTTGGTGCAGCCAGATGGTCTGTGTCTGTTTCTATGATGTTAAGTAGTGTGTTACCATCAACTTTGTTCTTCGCTCTCAAGGTTGCTGTGGCTGTTTGGGGTCCTTTGTGGTTCTATATAAATATTTGGATTATGTGTTCTAGTTTTGTGGAAAATGCCATTCGTGTTTTGATGGGGTTTGCATTGAATTTATAGATGGCTTTGAATAGTTTGCACATTTTAATAGTTAATTCCTTCTGTCCATGAGCACAGTATATGCTTCCGTTTATTTGTGCCTTGCTTCTATTTCTTTCTTTAGTTAATCTCCTAATTTTCCAAGTACATGCCTTTTGCATCCTTGGTTACATTTATTCTTACGTATTTTATGTTGTGTTTTTTTTTTCTATGCAGTTGTACATGGGATTGTTTTTCTTAGTTTCTGTTTCTGATAGTTCATTATTGATGTATAAAAATGCAACCAATTCCTGAATATTAACTTTGTATCCTGCTACTTTACTGAATTTATGAGTTCTAGTAGTTTTTTTGTGGAATCTTTAGGGTTCTCCACAGATAATATCATGTTATCTACAAATGATGACAGTTTTACTTCTTCCTTTCCAATGTGAAATCCTTTGAGTTCTTCTTGTCCAGTGGTGTAGCCAGGACTTCCAGTGCCATGTTGAATAGGGGTGGGGAAAGTAGACATCCTTGTCTTGTTCTTGATCTTGAGGAAAACACTTAGTTTTCCCCCATTGAGTATGATGTTAGCTCTGAGTTTGTCATATACTGTATGATTTTCATTATCTTGAGGTAGGTGCCCTCTGTTCTTACTTTGCTGAGAGTTTTTATTTATAAGTGGGTGCTAGATTTTGTTAAATGCTTTTTCTGCATCTATTGATATGATCATATGGTGTTTTTTAAAAAATATATATTTTATTGATTTTTTTACAGAGAGGAAGGGAGAGGGATAGAGAGCTAGACACATCGATGAGAGAGAAACATTGATCAGCTGCCTCCTGCACACTCCCCACTGGGGATGTGCCCGCAACCAAGGTACATGCCCTTGACCGGAATCGAACCTGGGACCCTTGAGTCTGCAGGCTGACGCTCTATCCACTGAGCCAAACCGGTCAGGGCGATCATATGGTTTTTTTATCCTTCCTTTTGTTTACGTGCTGTAGCACATTCATTGGCTTGCAGATATTAAACCAACCTTGCATCCCAAGAAAAAAATCCCTCTTGATCGCGGTGTATGATCTTTTTAACATATTGCTGGTATCTTGTTGAAGATTTTTGCGTCTATGTGCATCAGGGAGATTAGCCTACAGTTTTCTGTCTTTGTAATGTCTTTCTCTGGTTTTGGAATCAGGATGATGCTGGCCTCTTAAAATGAGCTTCCGAGTCTTTCCTTCTCTTAACATTTTTGGAATAATTTGAGAAGGATCAGTGTTCATTCTTCTTTGAATGTTTGATAACACGTAACTGTGAAGCCATCTGGTCCAGGATTTTTATGTCTATAGCTAGTTTCCCGCTATAAAGGCAGAGTTGAATAATCGTGACAGAGCGCTCAAGGCACCCAGAGCCTTAAGTACTTACCACCTGGATCTTTACAGAAGTTCCCCAGCCCCTGGCCTGGGGAGTCCGCACCGTCTACTTAGAGGGAGGACCGTTCTCAGGATTATTCTATAACTGGATAGTCGTAACTGTTTCCACTTACAACAGTTGAGAGGCTTAGCTGTCACTCTGTGGCTACTATGACATCATTTCATTCAAGAAATAAATTCAGCAAACACTTCTTGGGAGTGTTTGTGTGTCTCTAGTAGAGTTAAAAAAATTTTCAGAAACATTTTATAGCTGTTATTGGATCAAACAATGAATGCAGAGTCAATAAAAATCAATCAATCTCTTTAAATAAAAAAGCTATATATTTATTACAAATCTAGAAGTACCAGAATGTCCCTAGTACAGAACAAATCAGCAATCCCGCTTTAATTTTCTTTCAAACATTTAAAACTTTGATTATTGACAAACTGGAATTGGCATCTTTTTTTTTCATGCATTTAACAGAATGAACATGAGCCCATCGCCCAGCAATCGGTTATAAATATTAAACCGTATTTAACATTCATAGTAGAAACGGTTATAAAGTGCTGAAGTCATGTAAGTCTGCCACATTGTCACAAGCTCAGTGTCCTTCCCGAGCAGTGACAGGTCTGCTGCACCCACCTCGTTTCAGGGGTGTGTGTCTTTTTTTGACGGACACTTTGTCATTTCCGGTTCCACCTCCCCCCAAAGATTTACAGATTGTCGTGTGTCTATGGCTGATAACATTCTGTACAAAATGCAGCAGGCGGTGCTGAACTAGGCCACTTTCATTTCAGTGCAGAGAAATATTCAAGCTTTGTGTACCTGTAACCAAACGAGGCTTGTTATGTCATTTCCCCCTGAGTTGTCATAAATTAACAGTGAAGATGAGTGAGGATGGAGCAGCGGGCACGGACCATCACCTGTAGAGGAAGCTTCGGTACGGAGGAGCAAGTAACCCCCCCGTTAGCCTCACATTTACCTTCTTTACAGCAAATGGCTACAACGAGAAATACTAAACACAGAGTGTAACTGCAAAAAAAAAAAACAACACAAAATGACAAGGACTGGTTACCCTGAAAATCCTGACACATTCGAGCAGTCAGAGTTTGTAGAAGATGGAAATTGCCACGTGTAACTGGTGATGGTCAAGTTACTGTCCCTGCCGTCCCCTGTGAAACACAGAAATGCTTCAGCAGTCAGATGCTTTTCTTTTTAAGTCAGAAATGCTTCAGCCATTCAGTGAAATAGAATTCTGATCCAGAGAACATCCTCAAGTATTCTCAGGTGATGAAACCGCCTTTTAAAAGGCTAAGGCTATTTGCTGTCCGTTATTTTCTCCCTTCCAATAGCCCACGGCCTCGGTCACACGGATGAACCGTTACCACTTGGCCTCCTGGAGTAACTTTACTAGAGAAGCAGTATTCGCGTTCTGTGAGGCGTTTAAAGGATTGCCGAGGGAGGTGAAGGTGACGCTGGCGTCCCCGGTGATATTTCTTGTGATTACTTTAATCATCCTAGAATAACTTAATAATAAATAGTGGTTTAAATTAAAGATACTACAATCACATATTTCTGAATAATTAAGAGCATCAGGAAATGCATTCTGAATGCTATTCTGTGTATTCTGTATGAAATACTTCTGGTAATGACTGGTCATAAAAAGACGTGGGAATCTTCACATTCATGATTTTCAAGTTTGTGTGTGTGTATATACATATATATGTGTGCAACATATATATACAATATATATACACACACACTCATACACACACACACACAAATTTCCATTATGAGCCAAATGTTTGGTCTTAAAGTGTACTTCATTTCCATTGAATATTTGGGAAATTAAGTGGCTATACGTTTTTAATATAAAACCTCAGTATTTTTCAAAGAGTTTTAAACTGTTCATATTTCTGAAAATGAGAAATTTTTAAAGTGATTTAAGATTTTTTTTTTTGAATGACCAATTTCATTTCAATGACCTGGGCTAGATATCGCTTTGCAGTACAGCAGGGGATATATGTGCGAGCGCTTACAACCACTTTGCCAGTTTGCATCCCTGTTTTAAAACTGGAATGTGAACCGCGGAGCCTGTGCGAACGCATCTCTGGGTCGCTCCGGGATACAGCCAGATTTCTGTATGGAAGAGTATTTGGTTGTTTCTGTTTTGGCTTAAAGAACAAGCAAACAGGAGAGCACAAAGAAAAGGATGGTGGTGGTGGTGTTCACGTACCCATTCCCTTCAAAGTGTCGTTTTGAAAGCAGGCGGAATGGTTAGCTCCTGTGCACCACGGTGTCCCCCAGACGCCGCCCCCCCAACCCGCCGGCAGGTGGTTGATGTACGGAAGCCTGTCATTCTGGCTCCGTTTTCATAGGAACTCTATGCTCGTGCTTCCCAAGGTCCATTTCCAGGAAGTCTTCAGGGATGTCTTGCAAAGCTCTCCCCCGGTAGCTCTCGGCCGTCTGGTCGTCTGCGTGGTGGCGCGGGCGCAGACCCTTCCCGCACGGCCTCACCAGCGCCAGGCACCCCGCGGCCACCGCCATCCCAGCCGCGCAGGAGTAGAAGGCTCTGCTGTACACCTTGCTGTGGTCCACCAGCAGCCCTGGGGAGAGCGTGCACACCGTCAGCGCCCGGCCTCCAACCCCGCCCGCCCAGCCCCTGCACTCACACGCTTCTCTCTCTGCCTGCTTTGTTCCGTCTTGTTTTATCCAGTGGTTCTCAACCTTCTGGCCCTTTAAATACAGTGCCTCGTGTTGTGACCCAACCATAAGATTATTTTCGTTGCTACTTCATAACTGTCATTTGCTACTGTTATGAGTCATTAAATATCTGATATGCAGGATGGTCTTAGGCGACCCCTGTGAGAGGGTCGTTCGACCCCTAAAGGGATCACAACCCACAGGTTGGGAACAGCTGTTTATCTGAAGAAAAAGTGTCAAAGGCAGGAATCTTTTCTAGACTGGGGGGTAGAGGGGGAGGAGAGGGGGAGAAATAAGGCAGACAGACAGCGTATACTTATTAGCAGCTAAAATAATGGTGCCGCTAACTTGTCTTCATGGGCTGCCAGACTGGCGTGGCTCAGTGGTTGAGCGTCGACCTGTGAACCAGGAGGTCACGATTCCCTGTCGGCACATGCCTGGGATCCCCAGAAGGGGGTGTGCAGGAGGCAGCCAGTCCATCAATGATTCTCTCTCATCATTGATGTTTCTATCTCTCTCACCCACTCCCTTCACTCTGAAATCAATAAAAACCTAAGTTTTTTAAATGTCTTCATGGGATAATATGTCCTAAAACACAGCATGTTGGATGCATGCTTCTTCGGAAAGGGAATATTCTTGAGAGGAAAGAGCTCTGTTACTTTCACTTGGGTTCATGTCATGCCTCTTCTCACCTGTGGTGTGATTTCCAGCCCCAGCAGCGTTAAGGTCCTGTTTCAGGTCTAAGGTATTGAAACACACCTGTGTCCTCCCCACAAGGAAGTGTGTGGTAGTGGTGCTGCTCTGTGCTGTTCCCTGACACCCCTCCCGAGAGGGCAGGTGGCTCACAGGCGTCCCTCAGTCCTGCTGTTCCACAAGTCAGAGCGTAGCGTAACGAGCTCGTGATCCATGGGCCCTCCAGCATTTACACAGCACGGTGGTGGGCAAGGCCTGGGCAGCTGGGGCTGCAGAAGGACTTGGTCACCGGTTTGCCATTGGACCATCGGCTCATAATCTCTGACCTTCCGTTTCCTCCTATTAAGTCCAGAGAGCTGCTCAGGAAATCTCTAATTCTGCCAGCTCTCTAAGTCCATGGACGTATTAGAATCAGGAGACTTTTAAATTAGACTCAAATGGGAAGCTAGCACAATTAACAAGGGCATACTAAACATTGTAGGTTATATAATCCATGGAACAGGGCCCACTTTATGATATAACTAGAGGCCTGGTGCATGAAATTTGTGCACTGGGGGGGGGGTGTTCCCTCAGCCTGTCCTGTGCCCTCTTGTAGTCTGGGAGGCCTTGGGGGACGTCCTCAGTTGGACCTCTTTAGCACTGCTGTGGAGGCAGGAGAGGCTCCTGCCATGCCGTGGCACCCACCAGCCATGATCCTGTCTTCTGGTTGTGCAGTGCTCCCCCTGTTCGGTCTATTTTCATATTAGCCTTTTATCTTATAGGATATATGATCTCCATTGAGAGCCTACGAAGCTATCTCCAGTCTTCCTTAGGAATATTCCTGCCCTAAACAGTGTGTCATGTTGAACTAGTGTGATTCAGGTCCAGAAAGAGGACAGAATGTTCCACCTGTCCAACCCTACCCTGAAAAACGGGGAGGGGACAGCAGGCAAGGGTTTGGATTTGGTGTTGTGCTGACATTACCTGCCAGGGGCGGCCCCGCGAGCGCCGCTATGCTCTGAATGAAGACATAGACTCCGGCGGCGGAAGACATCTTCTCGATCCCCACCACGTCCTCCTCGGCGAGCAGTGGGATGTGGGTGCCTGCCACGGTCCCAAGCATGACACCAAACAGTATGCTGCAGGACATTAAGCCCCAGAATTCAGCAGCAAACGTGAAGGCAAACAGAGACACGGTCAACAAGATGACGAAGATGAGCTCGATGTAGATCTTACGGATGGGCTGGCTGTTGAGGATGAAACCAGCCCCAATCCTCCCGAACACCTCCGCGATGGCCATCGTGGAGAGCAGGAGCGCAGCGCGGTCCTCGGCGATGCCCAGGCTGACGCCCAAGGGAATGATGTACAGGGAAGGGGCAAAGAACCCCAGGGTTGCGAAGAGACCGAATAACGTGTAGCAGATGAAGCTCTTCTCCTTCAAGACGGAGAAGTCCAACAGGGGGCCTTTCTCGTCGCTGCGCGCGGAGCGGGGCTTCCCCAGGACCTGCTGCTCCACGTCGGCCTTCGGCTCCAGTTCCGCCGCCGTGGGACCGGGCACGTTTTTAGGGGAGGTAGTGAGTTCCACTCCTGAGTCAATGGAATCTATCGAGGTGCGAGTTTTCTCGTTTTCAAGCATGTATTGAACCTCTTTTGGATTTTCCTGTCCGGGTGTTTTCGGTGACCCTGGTCCCCTGATGAGAATCGGCCTCAGCAGCGCCCCGCAGAGGATGATGTTCAACTGCAGCAGGCCCACGAGGAGGAGGCTGTACCGCCAGCCGATGTTCTCCTTCAGAGCCGTGAATGCTTGGGTGGACGGGAGGGAAGAGAAGTAGAAGGTAAGGCCAGGCATGGACTCGAGACCCGGGAGACCATACTGAGCAGAAATAGGGATTTAGAGTTTGCTACATTACCGTATTTTCCGGCGTGTAGGACGACTGGGGGTATAAGGCAGCCCCCAACTTTTGAGAAGATTTTCCTGGGTTAAAAAGTCCGGATGGAGACCGTATGCGGCACAAAAAGGAGCCGACCAGAAATGCTTGCGGTCTCCGTCCGGCTCCATTGACGACCCCCGACTTCTTAGATTTTCCTGGGTTAAAACGTCGTCTTATACGCCGGAAAATACGGTATTTATTTTGGGATGGATCTTTCAAGCCTTGTTACTGAATGTGTGCCATATATCTTCCTCTTTGTGCAAATCTGGACTAGGATTGAAATGTTTGGATTTCTGCCCAGCTGGTGTGGCTCAGTGGTTGAGCATCAAACCAGGAGGTCACTGGTTCAACTCCCAGTTAGGGCACATGCCTGGGTTGTGGGCTCGACCCTCATAGGTGTGCAGAGGCAGCTGACCAATGATTCTCTCTCATCATTGATGTTTCTCTCTCTCCCTCTCTGAAATCAATACAAATAGATATATAAATGTTTGAATGACTAACATGAGGGTCAGGGAGCACAGACCCCAAAAATGTGCTGGAGGAGAGAAGGAAACAGCCTTCCATTAGGCAGAGAGTTACAGCCATCCAGTGGCCAGCTGTGGGCAAGTTAGAGTGGCAAGCACAGCTGAGAGGCTTCCCCACACTAATACCCAGATGGGGCGATCCACATACCTGGCGCAAAAGCAAACATAGCAAAACATTCTCCCGTAGAAGCAGCTGCGGTGACGATCGAGCGTCTTTTGTCGAAGTACTGAGATAGGATGGTGAGAGCTGGGAGGAAACTGAAGCAGTAGCCGAAACCTGTGCGAGTCAACAAGAACGGTGAGAGCCACACACTGACCAGCGTCGGAAAGGTGCGCCCCAGGGCCTGGGGGTTTGTGTTTATCTTTTTAAATCATAAGTTCTGGGAGTCCAGTGATTCATTCTGGGAAAAGTGACATAGCGAAGGATTTCATTAGGAGTCTGGAGACGCTGTGACAGTTGTTTTGGGATGCCTAGAGTACGAAAACTGTTTCCTGTTTGTTTGCTTTTCTGCATTTTCCTCCCAAATGTATATAATTCACAGTGGACGTAACTTGCATTGAATATAGTTTTTTATATATAAGACTGCTATTTGAAAATAATGGAGTTTTGAAATGTACAGAAATATCTAAAAATTTTAAGTGTGCAAAATAAGCTATTTATGCCTACATACATAATACAATATATATGTCATACCTATCTACATAATACATGTCTATAGATTATATATGTCAGCAATGGATGGACTTCTTTCAAAGTGAAAAGGGTTTTCTCAGGCTCCTCCTATGGCTCAGGATCCTCGGACCCTGACTTGGGAAGTAGTGCATAAAGAAATTAAAATCTTACTTTGTGAAATTGATGCCTTTCGGTGGTAAACTATAGGGGTTGGCAATAGTAGGCTTATAGTTGTGAGCATGCAAAATAGAGTTTATTTTTGCATCATTATTTACTAAAGGCCCAGTGCATGAAGTTAGTGCATTCAGGGGGTCCCTCAGCCCAGCCTGCACCCTCTCACAGTCCAGGAGCCCTCAGGGGATGTCTGACTGATGGCTTAGGCGAGTGGGCCTAAGCTGTCAGTCAGACATCCTTAGCGCTGCTGAGGAGGTGGGAGAGGCTCCTGCCACTGCTGCTGCACTCGCCAGCCATGAGTCGGGCTCAGGGCTTCTGCCTGAGCGGCACCCCACCTTCCCCCCGCCCCGTGAGAACTCACTGACCACCAAGGGGCAGCTCCGCGTTGAGTGTCTGCCCCCTGGTGGTCAGTGTTCGTCATAGCGACTGGTCATTTTGCCGTTTGCTCAATTTGCATATTACTCTTTTATTATATAGGACTATTATTTGCAGTATGAACAACTGTAAACCTACATTTGCCCCACCCCTGTATCACTGAAGAAGTTTACTTTATCATTGGTAAATTTTGAAAAAAATAGACAAAAATTCTTGGGCATTGAGAATAGATTCTCAGATCCCCTAGAGTCCTTACAATCTGTTCCAAACCACTGATCTGGGACACTTTATTTCATTTTATTATTATTACTAGAGGCCCAGTGCATGAAATTCGTGCATGGGTAGGGTCCCTAGTGGCTGCCGGCTGCCAGCCGAGGCCTCCCTTCCCCCAGCCACTCCCCTGGTCGAACTCCCAGTCGAGGGGACAATTTGCACATTAGGCTTTTATTATATAGGATGTTGAATCCTTACCCAAGGACACCTTCCCTCTGATTTTTAAAGAGAGTGGAAGAAAGAGGGAAAGACAGAGAGAAACATCTATGTGAGAGAATCACATCAATTGGTTGCCTCCTGCACGATCCCTGACCAGGTCCCCAGCCGGGGTGGAGCCTACAACCAAGATATGTGCCCTTGACCAGAATCAAACCCAGGACCCTTTGGTCTGCAGGCCGACACTCCATCCACTGAGCCAAACCGGCCAGGTCTGGGACACTTTTGTTTTGAAGAGAAAGGGACAGAGGAAAAGAAATAACGCTTTGGGTTTGAGGCCCTGCTTCCCTTCCTTGTCCTTCAAACCAAGTGTCTGGAAAACTGTCAAGCCCAGAGAAGCGCTTACCGGAGATGATGCCGATGGCGATGTACATGTGGTATACCTCCCGGGAAAAGGAGGCCAGCACCATCCCGGTGCTGACAAGCAGGCCTCCTGCCATCACCACCAGGCGGTGTCCGAAGCGACTGCTCAGGACGGTGGAGAGGGGAGCTGTGCGGAAAGAGCATAACGTGACAATCTGACTCCCAGAGCTGCCTTCGCTTCAACACAATTCCTTCTGTTGGCGTTAAGGTTCCTTCTCATGGGTCTTGAACAGGGAGCAATGATGTACACTGCATATTTTTTGCAGTGGTTACCTAGATCGATTCAGGAATTACAGCTCACCCTGGAAAAACATGGGTTTGAACTGGGCGGGCCCACTTGTATTCGGATTTTAAAAAATAAATATAGTTGGTCTATCCCGGGTTTCACATCTGCAGATTCAAGTGACTGCAGATGGATAGCAGTCTTTTCAGTCTACGGTTGGGAGTCCACGGATGTGGAGGGCTGATTGTGTGCATCGACCTACCCCATTTTATGTCAGGGACTTGAGCATCCATGGCTTTGAGTGTCTTCGGGTGTCCTGGAACCAGCTCCCCACAAATACCAGGGATGACTGCTAAGTTTTGGGGGAGTCAAAACTCATACATTTGCCTATTGAGCGGTCAGTGCTCTTAACCCCTGTATTCAGGGGTCAACTGTGTTTTAATATTTGGTTAAACTGGACAATATGTTCTTTGAGCTCCTTACAGGGAAAGCCAGAGTGCCCTGGCCAGCGGGGCTCGGTTGGAGCGTCGTCCTGTTCACCAAAACGTTTTGGGTTTGATTCCTGGTCAGGGCACATACCCAGGTTTCTGGTTCCATCCCCGGTTGGGGTGTGTATGGGAGGCAACCGGTCGATGTTTCCCTCTCACATCCATGTTTCTCTCTCTCTCCCCCTCTCCCTTCCTCTCGCTCTTAAGTCAATAAAACATATCCTCAAGTGAGGATTTAAAAAACACACTCACACACTTTATTTAAAAAGAGAGAGAGAAAGCCAGAGTAATAGTATAAAACTCTTTTCTGTATTTTTAAGTGAAAGATTTTGAGTTACCCTGAGTGCCTATAAAATTAGATAGGCATTAGATTTGTGTTATTCTGTAATAAAAATGGGCTTTCCTATAATTGCTTGAATGACTTTATTTTCTGTATTCACTGCTTTGGACTTTCTTTAAAATATATTTTTATTGATTTCAGAGGAAGGGAGGGAGAGGGAGAGAGAGAGAGAAACATCTGTGATGAGAGAGAATCATTGGTCAGCTGCCTCCTGCATGCCCCCCACTGGGGATGGAGCCCGCATCCTGGGCATGTGCCCTGACCAGGAATCGAACCGTGACCTCCTGGTTCATAGATTGACACTCAGTCACTGAGCCTTGCCGGCCGGGTTGGACTTCAAAAAAAAAAAAAGTTCCATTTAGGGTCAAATTCTAGTTTACTTCCATTTGATTCTTAGGAAAGTGTTATGAAAGTATGGTGGATTTTCAGTTATGCACACTAAACAGAGGACAGTGATGGGATAAGTAATTCCAAGTGGCGGATGAGTATCATTTACAAAGCTTCTATCTTTCTTCTTCATGCAGCCGCATCTTCATGTTTCCAACCTAAGCATGTTTTTGTGAGATCAGGGCCAATAGGCCAAGTACTTTTTAAAAAATGCCTT
>PVJC01019952.1:0-29677 GCA_004026665.1 Murina feae | reverse complement strand
TCAGTTGGCATGCCATTAGCCAAATCCAGCCTGCAGAATTATGTTTGGTCCACATTGTAATTTTAAAAATAGATTAATTTTTAAATTAATAGTTCATTTTGAAGTCAATAGCTAAAAAATGGAAAATTTCACAGCACTAGGTTTTGGATTTTTCTCAGATCTGGAACCAGAGTGAGAAGTAGTTGTCTCATTAGACATATATTTGCTATTGGCCTAAGGCTCTCATTTGTGTTACCTGCTAGGCTCTTGTTGGTATTTGAGTTTGTGACTACAGAGAATCCTGTTTAGCCTGGATTGGGATTTAGATAAACAGAATGAAAGTGAAAGGAGGCAATTCAGTGACTTTCAATGAAAGAAGCAAAGGTTTGAGGTGAGAAAACTTGCCTAACTGGAAGAACAAGTCTGTGAGATTGGGTTTAGGAGAAATAAGGTTAACTTGTCAGACAGGAGCTAGGATATTAATTAAGACAATACTAGTTCCTTTAACTAGCAAACGTAAAATCTGTTCCCTTAAAACAACTGAAGTTCATTTCTTGTTTATATGAAATTCAAAACAGCTGCTCCTAATGGGTGAATCTTAAGGGCCAGGCTCTTTCTATCCTGTGGCTGTGCCACCTTATAACAATGGCTTCTAAATCACAGGAGAAGAGAGAGCAGGGATGACTGTGTAGGGCAAGCACATCAAAGGCTAGCACAGGCCAAATAAACAAGGTTTGTGTGGGCCGCAAAAAATCTCCAAAAGCTTTAATTTTCATAGAAATCTAGGTTTATTTCTATAAGAGACATGCTGAATACAAAGGACTGAAATAAGTGAGTAATCATTAACATAAAATAATGGAATATTTTAATAAAAATTAATATTTTTTCTCGAACATTAATTTGCCAGACGCTTAATAAGTGCACAAATTATTAAGTAACACAAATAAAGCTATTTTTCTTGTTCTCCGAAAGCGAAATATTTCTTGTTGTGCACACCAAACAAGTCAGTCCACGACTAATGATGTGGCAGTTGGCTGCTAAAATATTCGCTGCTGGTATTAGTGTAGAGAAATGGTATGCCTGCGTGTAAGGCGCATAAGGGAAATGAATGCAACACGATTACAGTAATCAGTCATTAGCAAACATTGTAGTTTGTTATTAATGCAACACGATTACAGTAATCAGTCATTAGCAAACATTGTAGTTTGTTATTAATAATTATGTATAACAGGATATTGTAAAAATTAAGTTACGAAATTTTTATTAAAACGTTTCTTATATTGGCCGCAAAAATATTCCTTGTGGGCCGCAAGTTAGACATGTGTGGTGTAGGGCAAGGTTCTGTAGACCAGACCTAGATGTGGTACACATCATGCCATTAGCCACATTTTGATGACCACATCCCACTGCAAGGGAAGGCTGGTCAGTTAGTCCAGCTGTGTGCCAGGGTGAAAGAGAAAGCAGGCTGAGTAAATAACTAGCCAGTCTCTAGCACCAGATTTAGGGACCTTGGGGTTAAGCAGGCAGGGGCTGCTGTAGGATATTAACACATTTAGCATATATCTACTGGGTATATAATATGTGTTGGATGCCGTGTTATGTACCTGGTACGCTTTTGCCCAAAGGAGCAGTGTTTTGAGAAATGAGTGTGATAAAGCAAGAGAAGGCAAACTCTAAGTCTGGGAGGATGGTGACGGAGCCAATATCTTGGGGCCAATGAGGTTGTCTACACACGTAACAATATCAATTTATCAATAACCATATCAGTTACTATGTGCCATATCATAAGTAACTTTATATATACTTGATCACCACTGAGACTTATGATCAAGTGCTATTACTGTTTTCCTTTTATAGATTGGAAAAGTAAGACTTTAAATTATTTAATCATGTGCCCATATTCACATAAATCTTGGCAGGACCTGGGAATTTGAACTTAAGAACTTGATGTTATTTTATAACTACTGTAGAATTAATAAAATAGAAATAAATCTAATGGAAACATAATGATTTTAAATAACCGATAATGAAAAACCTTGTTATTGATTTGAGATGGTCACTGTGACTTATTTAAAGACTTTACTAAACTGAAGAAGTGAAATTAAAGAAACAGTCTGTTAAGAAATATCACTGTCATTGAAACACTTGATTGGATTGAGATCAATTTCATTTTCTTTTTAAAAAAAAGTTTTTATTGATTTTAGAGAGAGGAAAGGAGGGATAGAGAGAAAAACATTGATGTGAGAGAGAAGCATCGATCAGCTGCCTCCTGCATACTCCCTACTGGGGATCAAGCCTGCAACCCCGTCATTTGTCCTGACCAGGAATCAACCAGTGACCTTTTAGAGAATGAGACACTGCTCAAACAACTGAGCCACACCGGCCAGGGTGATTCAGATCAGTTTCTAATGAGAGTTCATAGTACATGCTAAGCTGATTGTGAATATGACATCTTTGTTAACTCATAAGCACTCACAAACAAATTATCTTTAATCCCTTATTCTAATAAACACCTGTTTCTCTGACATCTTTCTCATGATCATAACATGGTACATGTATAATCTCAAAAAATAAAATAGCATTTGTCTGATGTTTCCAGTCATATTAGTAACTGCCAGAAACTTTTGTTTGTTGATGTGAAATTCTGTTTTTGGCAGTTGACTGTTGGGATGGCCCAGATGGAGAGCCAGTCGTTCACCATGGTTATACTCTCACTTCAAAAATCCCCTTCAGAGATGTTGTGGAGACCATCAACAAGCACGCCTTTGTGAAGAATGAGTAAGTGTCGCAACACCTGGGAGCTAAGCTAAGGCGGCACATGGAGCATTGGCCAATGTATCGTGACTACAAAAGCATACACTCATCCTTGGAGTTGTCATCTCTTTTCTGCTACTGTGGTTCTCTCCTCCCGTTCCAACAAAACATAAAACAATTAATGTGGACGCTATGTACATACGTTCTCATGCTCTATTTATTCCGTACCTCATCCTGTCTCTAGATGTTGCCTCTTCAAAGTGTGGTCTTGCAAAGAGTGATCTCAAAATTTCTAAACCAGGGTGTACAGAGTGTCTATAAAGTCTGGAAACGCAGGTTACTATACACAGTAGTTTAGTGATATTGTATTAAATTTCAGTAAAATAATATCTAGGTTCCAGAGTTGCAGTGTCTAGCTTGCTTATTTTAGTGGACCCCTCCTTGGTATATGATACTGTTGACTGTTTTCTTCCTAATACTTGCTTTTTTTGGTTTCTGTTATAACATTCTCTCTTCCATTGCTGTCATTATTTATCACTCTCCTTTTTTGACCTATATGGTCTTCTATTTCACTTCCTCATTTCTTTAATAGTCATTATTTCACAAGTCGATGCCCTTGGCCTACTTTTTGGTTACTTGTCTAATCATACATCCAGAACTTTCTCCCAAGTTTCAGAACTATATAGAAAAATTCTTAATAAAAATTCACCTGCATATCCATCCTATAGGTACCTCAGAATCAATAAATACCATTATTTATTCAATATTTATTTAGATATTTAATGGTGCCTCCTTTAAGAAAGGCATACTATACTGGTAGTAGGTGCAGGGAGCCACACCACCAAACAAAAGATAACACTTCTAACATCAGACAGCTTATCCCCTAAACTGAACTCACCATCTCATTCTGCCAAACCTCCTCTGGCTCTGTATTTATTTTATTTTATTTTTTTAGTTAGGAGTAGCATTGCTTATCAGTGGCCTTAGCCAGAAACTGGAAGTCATTCTCAATTCAGCCAGTTCTTTCCAGTTCTACTTCCTAAATTATTCTTTGATGCTATTGCCTTCTCTTTATTTTCACTTCCCATTTTGTTCATCTCCACACTGGTGCAATATTTCTCTTTCTGAAAATACAAGCAAGTTGTATTTCTTAAAGTCCCACAAAAGCTCCCTCTAGTATAGATGTGTCTTCCATGCCCTTCAAAGCCTGGCTCCTTCCTTCTCATCCAGTGTCTTCTTCCATGAGACTTAGGATTCTGCCTTCATTGACTGTCTTTAGTGTTTCTCAGTGATCCCAGTTCTTTTACAACTCCCTATCCTGGCATATGCTGTTCTCTCGGTCTGCAACACCTTTCCCCATTATTCACCTGCCTAATTCTTACTCATCCTACAAGACTGTTTAAGCAGTTTCCCTCTGGCAAACTTACTGCTTACTGATGTCTCCAGCTGAGTTAAATACTCCCTTTTTCTCTTAGCGCCTGAGCATATTTCTATTATGTCATATAGCACTTTCTTATAATTGTTGGTTACTTGCTTTCTGTTTTAAGTCTTTAAGATCAGGAGCTCATTGAAAATATGAGGCTATGTCTTATTCATGCTTTGTTGCTTAGCAGTACCTGCAATATACCAGACACTCAAGAAACGGTTTTTCAATTTTGCTTCTTCAATTTTTCAATTTGAAGAAGCAAATTCAAATTCAACTTGCATAAAATTAATCTTATGAACGTTAGTAGCCTTTGAAATTTTTAATACTGGTATTTGGTCTTGTCATTAATTAACCATGAGATTAAAATGCTGTTCTAAGAGGCACTTGCTGTATAGCAGCTTTAGTTTAAAGTGTGTTCTTCATGGAAGAACCTCGAGTACTGATTTCTGATGTACTATTACTGCTAGTCTTAGCCGAGCTGAAGAAGGGATTTTACCACTCCATTCCCAATATGTGAAGTAGCCTGTTGAGAAGACCTGCTGCATGTACCTCAAGGGAGTGTCTGGTGACCTGACAGTGCTTGCTTCAAGTTCTGGAATCCTTGAGGAGAAGAGCACTTCAAATTAAAACCACTCACATGCCTATTTAACACACTTTAAGAGTTCATCCTTCTTCTCTTCCTTCTTAAATTTTAGTTGCATGTTTAAACCAGGGTTTATCAACCTTTACACTGTTGACATTTGGGGTGAGATAACTGCTGTTGTGGGGATTGTCTGTTGCATGTGGGATGGTTAGCAGCATCCTTGACTTCTACCTAGTCAGTGCGAGTAGCACCCTTCATATTGTGACCACCAAACATGTCTTCAGACATTGACAGACGTCCCTTTGCCTGAGGAGGGTGGGTGCAGCACAGTTGCCCTCCACCTCTTTTGAGAAACACTGCTTTATATTAAGCATCTTTAGACACTAATAGGCTTTTTATAAATAGGTCGGTCTTTTAAACACTCATTGTTAGAATTCCATGATGTGATTGCATAGACAATTAAGGTTGCTAGTTTGTTTTTTTTTAATATATATTTTATTTTTTTAATTGATTTTTTACAGAGAGGAAGGGAGAGGGATAGAGAGTTAGAAACATCAATGAGAGAGAAACATCGATCAGCTGCCTCCTGCACACCCCCAACTGGGGATGTGCCTGCAACCAAGGTACATGCCCTTGACTGGAATTGCACCTGGGACCCTTGAGTCCGAAGGCCGACACTATCCACTGAGCCAAATTGGTCAGGGTGCTAGTTTGTTTTTTTCTTTTTTTCTACTGCTCTATGTAAAACCCATGTGAGGACACCGGAGCAAAGAGATTATAGTCAGATAACCAATCCAGCTTCAGCCACAGAGATTCAGCTCTTAAATTATATTCTATCCTCATGTTTTACTAATGAGGATAGAATATAATTTTAGGAGGCATATATGGCAGAGCTTATGCTTGTTGTACAAGCCCAGAAAAAAAACCACAAAAACTTTCTCTACATAGATATATTAGACAATGTAAATATTGATTTGTAACTCTGGAAAAAATACAGTATCTCCAGAAAGGTATACATACTTTAACAGCCGATAGCTCAGTTTTGAAAATGAAATGTATTTTAACAAACACTGCCTTTAAATTATTCAAAGTATGTGTATACATTTTTGTGTGTGACACCTATACTACCTATTACTTTGGAAGATAGTGATAGAAACCTGAAAAAAATAAATCAATCTAAAATAGTTTCTCGCTCTGAGGAAAATAACAAAGAAGAGGAGGAACATCACACAGTCAGTTCCGCTCCCCTTGCTGGCCTGGGCACCACCTCTCAGGCTGCCTTTGCTGATCACCTCACTCTGGTCTCAAGTTCTCTGTGCAGAAACCTGAGTGCTGGAGGCGAGGGGATGCTTGAGCTTTCTTTCTTTTTCTTTTTCTTTTCTGAAAGTGAAGACTAGTATATAATTATCTACAAATGACTGAAATGCCTGGCAGGGGATCCTATAAATTCCATTATTTTATCTTCAAGAGTAATATTTGAGCTGGGGCTGATTATGTATTTTATTTGTATGTTTTATTTATAATATATATGACATATTAAATGTAGATATTTGCATTTTATGATATTCAGGAGTCTCTTAAATATTTATGGACTTTTGAATAAGTCATACAGAATTATATGAATTTTATTTCTTGAGGCTTCTTATCACTCTTAAAATTTTCTCCTTTCTTCATTTAAATCAATCTCTATATAGATATATCTACATATATCTTTAGATAGAGATAGCTACTCTAATAAAAGAGTAATATTGAAATTGACGGTTTTTCTGGGACTCCTAAGCCATGCCCACCAGCCAATCAGAGCGGCTGTATGCAAATTAACCCAGCCAAGATGGAGGCCGGCAGTCATGGAGCTAGATCAAACAGGAGGCTTCCGTTGTACCAGGAGTAAACTGTCTGCCTAGGCTGGCTGGGCCTCTCTCTCTGCTCAAGGCAACATAGTTGCACTTATAGAAGCCACTGAGCTGAAGCAAACAGGAGGCTTCCGTTACACCAGTGATGGAGGAAACTGCCTGCCTAGGCCAGCTGGGCCTCTACTAAGGCAACATTGTTTCAATTACAGAAGCCACAGAGCTGAAGCAAACAGGAGGCTTCGTTACCTGCCTAGGCCTGGGCTTAAAGCAAAAGTGTTTCAATTATAGAAGATAAATAAACCCCAGAAACCTGATTCCAGCCAGCCTCGCTAGAACGTTGGGTCAATGGGAGCTGTGGGCAGACTGAAAACAGCCCTCAACCCTGCACCCAGGCTGCTCACACCCCCATGGGGTGAGGGTCCCCACTGGGGGGCTTGGCAGCCTGCAAACAGCTGTCAGCCCCTCACCCAGGCTGGCCAGGCACCCCAGGCCCCTGTGGGGTCCCAGACTGTGAGAGGGCACAGGCCGGGCTGAGAGGACCTCCCCCCGTCCCCCCCCCCCCGAGTACACAAATTTTTGTGCACCAGGCCCCTAGTGTGTGTATAAATATATACACACACATATACATATGCATATATATGTGTGTGTGTGTGTGTATACATAGTTATTTTTTTCCATGATACAAAATAGCAAACTAAGGAATCCCATTTGGATTGGTATTTTATCCATTATGTCTAGCAAAATATATTTACTCAGAGTATTTTTTTTTTTTATGCATCTCTCATTTTTCTCACTTGAAGCATTTTAGTTGTCACATTAACCAGTTACTAGGATTGCAGGAACATAATGAACATGGAATGATTGCTGAATTCCCTGAGTTGCCATGCTCTGCCTTTAGAAGGTATTGCTGTTCTCGTAGGTTCCCGGTCATACTGTCGATCGAGAATCACTGCAGTGTCCAGCAGCAAAGGAAGATTGCTCAGTACCTGAAAGGAATATTCCAGGACAAACTGGACCTGTCATCCATAGACCCAGGAGAGACCAAGCAGCTTCCAAGTCCTCAGAGTCTGAAAGGCAAAATCCTAGTGAAGGTAACTACTCAAAGGGACACATTTAAAGGCATGAATGACCAACTCAGCCCTCCCGCCCTCCCTACAAACTGGTTTCTCAGGAGAATAATAATTAGAGTTCGCACATGAAGGGTTGTCTTGATTTGTGTATGCACCTTGCTCCAAATTATTTCTAGTCCTACCTTAAGAAAAAGCTAGCTATCGAGTGCTCACAGATTCTGGAATTTATTTTTATGAAGTGAGAACATCAATACTGTAAGCCAAAGGCTTAATACTGTAGTCTTGTATCCGTTTATACTAGAGAACTGTGTGGGGTACAGGGCGGAGAAGGTTCCTTTGTCCATATCTGAAAATGTTTCTTTCAGATTCTTCTCTCCAATTTCAAGCTCCAATAACTGTCGAGGGGGGTGGGGGGATGTGGGGCGAGTCTTCACAGTTGCTCGGCCCTGGATAAGTAAGCGAGAAGAGCTCCCTTCCCAGAGGAGCACAGCACTGACAGTGCCCACAGGACTCTCACGTACGCGAAGGAGCAGTTGGTGACTAGATTGACATTTCCGAAGCAGATTTTGGCGAGAAGGGAAACTTAATACCTGCAATGAATGTTATTAATGCAAGGGACAGCCAGAAAGACAGTTCCTTGAGCTGGCAGATTGCTTTGTGATTTGACTTAATTCCAGTTCATTTTGTGTTTGCGTTAAAACCATCTCGGATACTTGTATTGTTTAGAGACTGAAAACCTAAGGAAGAGCAGTAGAGTATGAATATTCAAACTGGATTGTATGTTGCCTACAAGGGGTGTGTGCAGTGGGTACAGAAAAGCCAGGTATCACATAGGAGGTGCAAAAAAAGTCAAAGAAACTGTGATGTCATAGCAAGGCTTTAAGGGAGGCCAGCGGATGAGAAAGATGTAAAGTTGTCATCTTTGGAATTGGTCAAACCTGTTTTTCTGTCGTTAAATGAAAATTGTAGACGGACTCCATCAAAAAGGTGTTGTAAGGCAGCGTTTTCAATACAAGCTCCAAATAATGCCAGAGATGACACGGTCAATTTTCTTTCTTTCTTTTTTAAAATCCATTTTATTGATTTTTTACAGAGAGGAAGGGAGAGGGACAGAGAGTTAGAAGCATCAATAAGAGAAACATCGATCAGCTGCCTCCTGCACACACCCTACTGGGGATGTGCCCGCAACCAAGGTACATGCCCTTGACCGGAATCGAACCTGGGACCCTTCAGTCTGCAGGCTGACGCTCTATCCACTGAGCCAAACCAGTCAGGGCAACATGGTCAATTTTCTTGAAATCTTTCTAGAATAAAGTAAACTCTTGTCTTGAATACTAATGGCTGGGTTAGAAAGCGAACTGTTACCTTTATCAGCGTGTAAATGCTTCCATGTTTCCTGAACCATCTTTAGCCAGCAGCCAGAAGGGTCAATGCGGAATAAGGCCATTCGATTGAAATCTTTCCATTTTAGGCAGTGCAACT
Source organism: Murina feae (assembly GCA_004026665.1). NCBI lineage: Eukaryota > Metazoa > Chordata > Mammalia > Chiroptera > Vespertilionidae > Murina > Murina feae. The sequence continues at coordinate 20,530 of PVJC01019952.1, read as the reverse complement.
TAAGGTAGATATTGATAAGGACTGAATCCCTTGTGCATGACTGGACTTTGGTCATTTGACACAGGATATCCCAGAGCTGATAGGTATCAGGAGGAGTCAGAGCCAGGAAACTGAGGAACTCAATGGAAGGAGTGGTGAGAAATGTGGATTGTGAGTTAGGTATTGCAAGGCAGCCAAGGTCTATTTGCTAATAGGGCCCTTCTTCAAACTGTAAAGAGATTTCATAGATCTATAAACCATCACACTCCTGTTTAAAGCAAAGAGAAGATTTTCCTATGTTTCTTTAGCATCAGAGTGACTTCTGATCCAAAAGGTATTATTTGAATGGCTATGTACCACTTTGGAGATAGGCACGCTTTTCATTATTATAATAACTAAAACACATACACACTTTCCAACTATATATATTGCTTCTTTTAAGGATGTGGAATGGGGTTATGCTTGTTATAATGAGCCACATATTCTCAAAAATAAGCCTGATTTTTATTTGTAAATAGAACATCTCTAATTTATATTTAGTTGAAAGTAATTAATATACCTTTTTTTGAAAGTCTCTTCTTTCTTGTTTTGCCCATAACTCAAACTATCTGCTTACTAGTTAGTCTGAAGTAGTCACACATTTTCATTTTTCACATTAAATTTTTTTTTAATTGTAGTGAAATGCAATATTAATATTTACCTGCCATCTCAACCTTTTCAAGAGTAATTTAAGTAGCATTAAGTACATTCACACTGCCAGGTAACTAATCCCCAGAACTCTTTCCCTCCCGCAAAACTGAAACTCCACACCCATTAAACAACTCCCCATCTTCCCCTCCCTACGGCCCTGGTCCTATTTTATTTTTTGTCTTTATGAATCTGACTTCTCTGGGTGCCTCATATAAGTGGAATTATATAGTTTGTCCTTTTGTCATGGATGTTTTACTTAGCCTAATGTCCTCAAGGTTTATCCATGCCATAGCAAGTGTCCTAATTTTCTTCCTTTTTTTGGCTGAATAATATGCCATTGTATGCATCTATCACATTTTGTTTACCAACCCATCTGTCCATCTTTTGGCTATTGTGAATTTATTTTCATTTTTATATTCAGGGTAAGAAGCTGCCTTATCACCTTGGAGATGATGCAGAGGAAGGGGATGTTTCTGATGAAGACAGTGCAGATGAAATTGAAGATGAGTGCAAGTTCAAGCTCCATTATGTAAGTGACAGACTTGGCCATAATTTTTACCTGCTGTGTGCTACAGTGAAAGTTGCAGCTGTGTCGGAATCCTCACCAAGATAAGGATATTTATTGGATAAAAAAGGATATTTGTTGAAAGTTACTTCGTGTGCTCGCACACAGACACTGAAATGTTTATTGAGTGAATGTGTCAAAGGAGTTTTGTGTCTTCGAGCTGGATGGAATGTTAGTGATTAACCCATATGACCCTCTCTCCAGGGATAAATTCCCTGCTACTACAGCTTGAGCAAAACCCAAATTACAGTTCCAAGTGTCACTTGCCGGCTTTGTTGAAATAGACTGACTTTCCTATTGTCTCTCTGCCTCCTGCTAGCAGCCCCGCTTGCTGCCTGTCACGGCCGACTCACAGGACCCTGCTGCTCAGGGGTTCTAGGATGGCCATCCCCACCCTTTCTTAAGAAAGTGGACCATGGGCCAGAGGATTTCCCAGCTCCTTCAGACATGGGGCTCTTGGTTTGCTCTTTAAGTTGCCACATCTTAAATCAAATGGCATAGAACAGTTTGCTACCTGCGTGGTGCTCCAGACCCCTGTCCTACATCAAGGAGCTGCCTTTCTCAAAAAGCACCATTCAGCCAGGTCATCCCAGGGCAATGCAAGCCAGGGGCAAATGTAAGGCTTAAAGGGACATTCCCTTCCACCTGGGGGACTAGAATTTTTCCACTTTGCCCCTGCCACCCTCATCTTCTGCAACTCACGGGATTGTCAGATCGCGTGACACCATAAGAGTACCATTTGCTCTTGTTGTTTGGTATAGGGCTTACAATTTTACCTGTGTAGAAAAGTAGTATTTCTCTAGATATCAGGGCTACTGTATTACTCTGCTCTCAACAAAACAGAGAAGTTTTGTATAAATTCTGCTAATTTGCATCATTGCCCTGAGATTATATCTATTACGTTGTTAAAAACCAATCTGCTGCCTTCTAGACAGGAGTAGCTGTGCTACCTCCCTATGGGTACCAAAGGGGGCCGGCATCATTCTGAAAGGAGGCAAGAGCTAAATGACAGCTGAAGTCTCGGTAGACACTTCTTTCTTGGCTTTGATACACTTTAAAAGATTCAGCTTGAAGTGAAAAGGAAAAATCACCATCTGTATTAATCTCTTGCCTTTTGATGGTTTATCTTGGCTCAATTTATTATCACTCACTAATGGGGCTCTGGTTTTAGAAAATTAATCTAAATCTATTTACGTAAGTGAAAATAAACTTAATATTTTGAATAGGTTCTTTTTTACTCTCCCAGATATTTACTATATTGTGATTAATTACTTGTGATTACAAGTAATGTGATTCAAATGTCTTAGCTTTGTTTTACAAACCAGACTTTTGTCTCTGATTTACATTATCTTTGCATCTTGTTTCCAAGATCTCTTGGGTGCTAGCCTCAGAGGAGTCTATCATTTGAAACAGGGAACAGAGAGGTTTCACTAAGTTACAGGTTTAGGGAATGCTATTTTTAGTGAAAATGATGATGAAAATGTAGCTATTATCACAATATAGTCATTTTTTGATCTGAGTAAAACACAAGTTGTCTGGTTTCTACATCCACCCACTTATATTAATTTTTTCATTAGTGCTAGTGAGCCTTTTAACTTTCTAAATTAAATATTTGTAATTATAAAATTAAGTAGCTATAGTTTTTTCTCAATAGGGAAAGATCAGTAACTTCACCTGTAAAAATATTCAACTGAGTTCCTCTTATCTTCAAAGCTTCTTAGTTGGTTTCTAAAAACCCATATGGGAAGATAGTTTCAAACATGATTCCATAAAGATTGTTATGATTTTTAATTTAGATTCTTTGATTTGGGCCTACGTGAAGGCAGAAAACACCTCAACTGTGAAATTTTATAGGTGTGTCTTTGTTACACTTTCAGAGAGAAAATGTATAAAGAAATCAACATTCTAGCCCGGCCGGAGTGGCTCAGTGGTTGAGCATCAACCTATGAACCAGGAGGTCACGGTTTGATTTCTGGTCAGGGCATGTGCCCATGTTTCAGGCTCCATCCCCAGTGGAGGGTGTGCGGGAGGGAGGCAGCAGATCAGTGATTCTCTTTCATTGTTGATGTTTCTATCTATTTCTTCCTCTCCCCTAATCTCTGAAATCAATAAAAATACATTTAAAAAGAAAACAAGAAAACATTCTAGTGGAAATTTGTAGTTTTTACTCCACTTTTCCAAATCCTTTTTCTCTAATTTTGAACTCTGCTAAGACATGAGGCTGTTGTCTTTTGAAAATCAAAGTGTTTTCCTATAATCAGTCAATTTATACTCCTGTTGTCAGCAGAGGGTGCAATGCATTATTTGAATGTCAAATGTAAATTGCCTGATCTTACCCCGAATGTCTGATCATATTTCTGCAAAAGAGGATGGACTGTGCATGACTATGTGAAACCTTAGAGAAAGTTCTTAACTTCAATTGTAATGCAACAGGGTGTGGTTAGATTTATGTTATATCTATTGCAGTAAACATTTTAACTTAGCTTTCATGAACATTGCCATACTAACTCCTGAGGCTTAACCAGATACATTTGCACATTCAACCAATTTTTATTCAGCATCTCTTATTGGAGATACCACCATCATGCTATAGGAGTTGGGGCATCTATCAGTAAACAAAACAGACAACAGTCTTCACCTTTATGGAGTTTATATGTTATTGAGAGAAGGGGAGGATAGACAAAAATTAAAACAAGTAAGTAACATCTATAGTGTACTAGGCAGTGATAAGTACTAAAGGGATAAAACAAGAGAAAAAGTGGAGAAAGTGTGTGTATGTGAAGCATCTATTGAAGTTTTAAATTGGTCAGGAAAGGTCTCAGAGAGAAGGTCACGTGTGAACAAAGACCTGAAGGAAGTGAGGAGTTAGCTATGCTGGTATCTGGGGAAGAATGTTCTAGGTGGAGAGAGCAGCGAATGCAACAATCAGAAGCAGGATTTGTGGCTCGCCCAGCATTACCCTCATGTTAAGCAGAGCCCTCACACAGGCTTCCTATTCCTGTTAGTACACTGCTGTTTCTACCTAAGGGATTCAAATCACACAGAAAGTGTATTTCTCATGTAATAATTCCTTTCTGTTGAATTAGTTGCAACCTTTAAGTTTCTGCCTCCTACTGTATTGTGGCTTCAGCCATAGAGAAACTCGGGCTCATGATGTCTAAGCCACAAGGTATAGCAGTATGTTCAATGATCCAAGAAATACACAGCTCAAAGGCACCGGGAACAGTTTCCTTTCAACCACAGTAGTTACCAGATATGATTCAGCGAGCCAACTCACCATTATTCATCTTCATGGGGTCTTCTAATGTCAAGGTGCCTTATAGACTTCCCACCACCATATTTCAACTTCACTGTTTTTTTCTCTCTTCTTTGAAAATCCTCTGTGAAGCTCATCTCGTAACACCAAGCCTTCTAATAAGTTTTAAATGAGTCCTAGTAACATGTAAGAACTTTTTATTACACTAATGCCCTAAAAAGATTATTCAACTGAGTGTCCATCTCACACTAAGCATAGCCACTGTTTTCCTCTCCTCCTACTTCTTTTGCCACAAATTCATCTTTTCTCCTAAGTGACTTGTTTTATAAATGAGCTATTATAAGGCCTATGGGTCTTGTTGGGCATAGAGTTGTCAGCACTCATAGAAAGGATGAGTTACCTCATGCGGTGGTGAGGTCTTGCTACTGAAAGTGTTCACACAGAGACTAAATGTCTGCATGCTGGATGTGCTGTTGTATCCTGGCAGCAAGGAGTGGGGAATGGACAAGGTGGCCTGGAAGATTCCAGTGGTTTCTAGTACCTGCTACACTGCTGCAATCCTGCCAGAGAGTAAAGGTAGTGAACATTTAAAGTCTAACATCATGTATATATTACAGTCATGCACTGCATAATGACATTTTGGTCAACCACGGACTGCATATATGACAATGAGATTAAAATGACAATGGTTCCTTAAGATTGTCATGGAGCTGAAATATTCTTATCGTCTAGTGATGTCATAGCCATGGAAACATCACAGCACAACACATAACTCACATGTTTGTAATGATGCTGGTGTAAACAAACCTACTGCCAGTCGTATACTAGTACAAGTGTAGCACATACAACTATGTACAGCACATAATCTTTAATGATGATAATAAAGGACTATGTTATTGATTTATGTATGTACCAGACATTTTATCATTATTTTAGAGTATGTTTTTCTAACTATGAAGAAAAAGTTTACACCTCGTGTTCACTGTGCCTCTTGATCTTACCATTTTCTCTCGTGCTTGATTTAATCTACTGTTGATTTGTACAGAGTAACATGCTATACAGGCTTGTGGTCCAGGAGCTGTGGCTCTACCGTGGAGCCTATGTGTGTAGTAAGCTATGTCATCTAGGTTTGTGTGAGTGTACTCTATGATATGCACGCAATGACAAAATCTCCTAACAACACATTTCTCAAAAAGTGTCCCCATTGTTAAGCAGTGCGTGACTGTATATATATATATATGTATATGTTCCTAGTGTTTCAAAGATATTGTCTTTTGGGAACTGCAATTGCTGAGAAGTCTCTTATTAGTCTAATTTTTCTTTTCTTGTGGGTAATCTGTCTTCCCTTTTCATCTCATTCTGTATTTTCACTGTTAAATGACTAGGAGTGGATTTATTTAGCTATTTTCTTAGCACTCAAGATTCATTTCTTATTAGCTCATATTTTCTTATATTCTGGAAATTAACCATTTTTTTTTCTTTGAATATTGTTTGTATGCCACTTTTTCAGTCCTGTTTCTCTGGAAGTCCTGTTAGATTTATGTTGGGATCTATCAGTCTATTCTCCAAATCTCCTATTTATTCACTATATATATATATATATATATATATATATATATATATATATAATCTTTGTGCTGACTTCTGGGTACCATTCGCAATATTATTTTTCAATTCATTGATTATCTCTTTGACTTGGGTCTAGAGTTTATTTAGCTAGTGCTCTTTTCATTTTAGTACTATACTCTTTGTTTACAACATTTATTGCTTCTTTTTTATAGACACTTGCTCTTATTTAATTATTTGACTTCTTAGTTTCTTGTGTGTGTTTTTATGGAGCAATTTCTTCATATATTTGAGCATCTAAACACAGTAATTTTAAAGTGAAAGAGTGAATTCCTGTCCCTTGTGTTGATGTTTTCACCACTCTGACTTGGCATTACTTTTCCTCATTGGTTTTAGAATTTTGAGTCAAAGGCTTCGTTTTGAGTGGGATTTTTCCCCTTTCACCCTTTTTATTTTCTGTATTCACCCTTCTTATCTAGTGATTTGGGAACTGCCTCCTCTTGAGACACCACTAATTTCATATTACAAAAGTAGGAAGATTCTTGGAACTACAAAGTCATTCATTTCAATGTGATTAATTCAGATAAGGAGAAATACATGGGTCATCCTTGACTTTCAGAGTGACATTGTGTATGACCCCTCAAAGTTGAATCCATCTAACTATAGAGGCACAATCACAATGCGAGCAAAAAAAATGAATTATAAACTTAAACTGTTGGGTCATTTGGTTTTGACGTAGTGGAAGTGGATTCATAGGAAAGGGAGGTCAGAGCAGGCTGGAACACCCAGAGAAGATTAGAGAGAGATTGTTGCAGTTGTTATACACACAGACTCTGGAGCCAGGATACCTGAGTTCCATGCTGGCTCTACCACTTGCTAACTGTATGACCTTGAGGAGCTCACCCACCTTTCTAAACCTGAGTTTCTTTATCTTTTTTTTTCTAAACGGACATCATAACATTTCAGAATGTTACTGAGGCTCTCTCTCTCTCTCTCTCTCTCTCTCTCTCTCTCTCTCTCTCTCTGCCTGACTACCTGTTTTATAAGTTGCTTTCACACTCCTAGAAGGTGACTGTCCCCGTTGGCTTTGAACTGTGGCAGTAGTATCCTCTCTTGGCTAAAATTGGCATCTGAGCTGGAGAAAGAGCAGATCTACAATCCTAGGGCTCCATGACATCACACATGCACATTAGATGACAAGCAATCAAATCTTGAGAGTCCTGCAGTCTGAAATTATCTCCTGATCCTTCTGAGAATCTGTGCTTTTGAAAGTCCTGTTGCTATTAGAAAGCAACTTGAGACAAACAGAAAAAATAAAGATTCTATATTCTGTCTGATTCATACAGAGAGCAAATCAAATCAATGGGCTCTGTTATTATAAGAATAAGTGATTTCTCCCTGTAGGAAACATAAGTCACTCTCATTCTCTGCCTGTTTGCAAAATTTGACTCTTTATGTACTAAGAGAATAAAATAATAATTTAGCTTTAAAATGAGGGCTAAGTTCTTCCCTGCAAAGAACTCTGAAGAATGCCCGACACATGATTTGTGCTCTGTAAATGCTAGACACCATCAGTAACAAGAATGGCAGCAGCAGCACGATTATTGCTCAGGGAAGTCCTCACCTGGTCCTTGAACAGAAGAAGGTGTTTTAAAGGAGCTAAGGATCAGACAGGAAACAGTGGAGCATGGGAATACATGGCTGGGTAGCAGCTGCTCTTCAGCCCAAGACTTTCAGGTTATGGGTTTGCAAAGCTGTAGTGCACTCACCCAGCACAGCTATGATACTGTTCTTTCTGCCTCCAGACTTAGGCCCAGAAGACATTTGGGGATAGTGAGGTAGTCCAGTGTTTTGTTTGTTTGCTTTAAAGCAAAGACGCTCAACTATGGCTGCACATTGAAATGAACAGAGGAGCTTTCAAAAATCCCAGTGCAAGGTCCCTGCCCAGAGATTCCCCTGTAAATGGTCTGGGTGTGTGCCTGGGGTTGAGGAACACTCCTCTGGTGATTCCAGTGTTCAGAGTACCACCCTTTGAGAAGGCCCCGCCTTCAAGGGTCAGCCCCTCTACCCCAATCTCTCCCTTTTCCTGCTACCAAGATTCTTGGTAGCCTTTCACTTTTCCAGCGATCCTTTTCTTTCTCATGCGAGATAAGACAAGAATGTGCTTATATGTTTGATTTACTTATTTTTAGTAGATATTCCTGATCAGACGTACTTCTCAGAAAAGGAATTCGGAATGGTGATTACCCTCCTTGGGGAAACTACTCTTTGTCACACTAAAAGGCTGCTTTCCCCTCCCCCTCGCCACCAAGCATCCTCCCTTTCCCACTAGCTCAGGGAACAAAAGAGCAAGAAGCATGTGGAGTTCAGCTGTGGTCCCTGGTGCAGCTGCACAATGGCTGGCAGGTTGTGAGGTCCTGTGTCCATCTCCGCTTCCTTTAAGCAGTGCCCCTGGGCTCCCAGACCCAGTGATAATATATTAATGGAACCTCAGCCACACTTTTATTTGTTTCTCCATGCCGCTGATTTTCTTGTGCTGTAAATCACAGGGGGGAAAAATCACAGAATATCATTCCTTCAGCAATAACTCCCCGTGTTTAGAGGCTGTGAAGTGAGTAAGTACAGACTTTGCATTAATCATTCATGGTTTCACCAGCACCAGTTGGCTTGGCTTTGTATGTTTAGCCTTGCTGTGCTGACAATGAGAGTGTCTGTGCATAATGGTCACAGTTCATCTCCCTACTGTCTCCGACTCCGTGTGCTCTGATCAAGAGAAGGAAACTTGGGGCATTCTGTGTGACCTGGGCACACCAGTTGCTCTTGCTGGCTTTTTCTCTGTGTCCTCCTACCAAGCACGCCCTCTGCCAGGCTCTGGGGCATTTGATCAAATGCATTGGGGGGATTTGCTTTCTGAGTCCTTTTCTTGGGTTCCCTTCCGACCTTAAGTGAAACCTAGTATTTTCCACAGAGGGATACTGGCCATATATTTTCCAGGTGTCAAAAAGGAAAAATGCTTATTTAAAATATGAGCCTGCTCATGATGAACTTGACTCAAGAATTTATCTTTATTTGGAACAGTTTAAAAGGGATGGCTGCAGCACTGTATGGTGAAATGGGCACAATTTCATGTTGGAAGTCTTAGGTTCAAGTCCCAGTTCAGCCACTTCATAGGCATGTGTGTTTGGACAAGCTTTTGAATCTTTCTGCTTCTGTAGCATCATGAGTAAAGTTTGGCTAGCTTAAAGGGTGCTACTTAAAGGCTGTCTGGCAGTTCAAATGAAATATCGTTATATGAGCGTGCTTTGTGAGTCTTAGCACAATATAGTTTTTTCCCCCTATATTTCCCTGTGCTCCTTTCTCCATGTTCAGATGGTTACTAGTTCTCCTTGATATTGTTCTCCTCATGCTTTTGGTCACGATGGATGCTCTCACCCTGCTCTGCCAGATTATCAGCTCTTAGTCACTGTAGTAGATTGCTTTGTTGTCACCAAAGGATTTGTCCAAGTCCAAACACTTGGTAACTGTGAAGGTAACTTGGACTTCCCAAGTCCATACCCTTGGAAAAGGGTATTTGCAGGTATAATTAAGAATCTTGGATTGACTGGGTGGAACTTAAAAATCTAGTGTTAAGCGTCCTCATAAGAAAAGGAGAGGACACAAACAGGAGGGGGAACACCCAGGAGGAGGCCCAGGACAGAGACAGGAGTTCTTCTGCCATAAGTTAGTAAGTGCTTGGCGCCACTGTAAACTGAAGGAAGCAAGAAAGCTTGCTGTGGGAGCTTTGGGAGGGAGTGCAACTCTGCCAACATCTTGATTTCGTATTCTGGCCTCTGGAACTGTATGAGAATAAAGTTCTGTTGTTTTGAACAGCCAGGTTTGTGGTAGTTTGTTACAGCAGCCACAAAAAACTAATACACTCATTTTTTTGATAGCTCGTCTCTGGCATCCTCTGCTCCTGGAAGTCTCTCCAGCATTCCCCTCCTCTGTGTGCCTGTGATAGCCCTTACATCTGTCCCTCTACTTGCACCTGCTTCTGTAATTATCCACTGATGAGGCTGTCTGTCTCCGTGACAGCAAGTATTCGGTGGGGCTGTGCCTTGTTAATCTTTATCACCTGGCATATAGCAGCTTGATATGTATTTGTTTTGTGCAAAATGGATTTTGCTCTCCAACTCTCTCTTCTCTTTATTCCATCGCCCACCTGTGCATTGGCCTAGGCTCTTAGTGCTTGTGGTGGGACCACAGTTCTGGCTTTTCATCTGCAGGCACCTTTCCCCTCTCTGACACACTACCTGTTCATAATACTTCTAAAATGCTATTCAGGCACTTGTCTACTCAGAGACCCTTAGCGACTCCACACCTCCTGCTTTCAAATGCCTCTATTATCTGGTCCCAAAGTATGTTTCCAGCTTTATCTGTCACTACCCTCCTTTATAAATTTCTGCTTTAGAAAAACTAATCTATTCGTGTGTTTATAGAACATGCTTTACTAATGTAGAACCTTTGCTAGAACCTTGGATGGCAGGAAAGCCCTTCTCTTCCTCGCTGTTGAAATCTTAATTACCATGCACAGATTTCCATAACATTCTTTCCCTTCAGTGAAGAGATTGGTGTATTTTAAATAGCATTTTTTTTTCTCAAATTTTCCTATGTGGATATGGAAAACTTAGTCTCCAAAAATTCTTCCTGGCCTTCCCTCATTTGAGAGCATTTGAGTGGGATAGGTGTAGAGACCCGAGTTTGAATTCTATGTCAATTGCTTGCCAACTCTGGAGCCTTGAGCAGCTTATTTAATTTCTCTAAGCATCAGATTTCGCATCTCTGAAACAAGACTTTATAAGTTTCTTGAGGGTTGAATGCAGTCATGATAATATTTTTTTTAATGGGACTGGTGGGAGGAGAGGGAAGACCAAAACGGTACAATGAGATTAACTTACTACAGATAATTGAGAGAGAATCAAATTATAAAGGCAATATTGGCTTGAATGAAGGGTGTGTTCTAATGGATTCTGTGTTTCTTAAGGAAAATCATTTCCATCGCTTAATTCTTTGCAGAATAACGGGACCACTGAGCACCAGGTGGAGTCCTTCATAAGGAAAAAACTGGAGTCACTGTTAAAAGAGTCTCAAATTCGAGACAAAGAAGATCCTGATAGTTTCACAGTGCGGGCTCTACTGAAGGCCACGCATGAAGGCTTACATGCACACCTGAAGCAGGTATAAGATGCCCTCTGGTACTTGTTCTTTGACAGGAAAAAGAAAGCATATCATACGTGTTGTTTCTGAACATTTGTCATTTGGGAAATGCTTCTCCAGTTTCATCCATTTCTATCTTCCTATTGCTTGAGAAATAAAAATCTCCTATTGCAAAATAATGTGAGAAATAGTTAAAAGTTGAACGGGTGGGGCTGAAAATGACAGGAGAAAGCCCAGCACCCCTGGACTCACCTTCCTCATGCATGTGCAGGTGAGCAGAGAAGCTCGAGCCCACCACATACTGCAGCTTCCCACCTGTCTGGGTTTGGGCAGCCACCATGCCCTGTTGATTGCACTTCCTGGACGTGTCTCCCATATGTCCACTTCCCTTCTTCTTCGTGGCTGTGTTGCAATCTAGGCCAATGTCAACTCTCACCCAGACTTCTCTTGCCCTTCTTCAATAGAATCTCCACTTTGAAATCAGCATGGTTCTTTAAAAATGCAAATCTGATCATGTTACTCTACTGTTCAAAATTCTTTGATGGCGTCCCATTATGCTGGGGATAACTAACAAATTCTTTGACTAGGCTTTCCAAGGACCTGCATCATTGCAACTTTGCCTACCTTTCCAGCCTCAGATCTCATTTTCCTTGTCATAACACCGCTCACAGTTGTCATACCAGCCATAACTGTTAATGCCATTGTCTTCCCCACATTACGTTTTCTCTGCCTGGAACATACCATTCCCACATTTGCCCCAAGTCCTGCTCAGTCTTTTAAATTCCAGCTTCAATGTGATGTCTTAAACGAGTCCTGACTTCAGTGCTGGATTGGGTTAGCTATCCCCTTTATATTGCCCATAGTAGCCTGTTTTATCTTCTCTTCTCTGAAGTTTTAAAAGCACATTTGCAACTACTTTTTCAGTGTCTGTTTACCTAACCAGACTATAGATTCCATGAAGACCAGAACCATCATTATCTTGATAACCATTGTTGTGCTGGCTTCTCTAGTGCTCGGGACTTAGTAAGACCTTCATAAATAGCTGTTGAATGAATGGTTTGGGAGACATATATTTTACATCACACTCTGTATAAAGAGGGGGTGGGAGGGGGGTGAGGCAGGCAAGAAGAATCCGTGTTTGATCACTAATGCTAGCTTTGTAACTTTGGTTATATTCTTTAACTTCACTATATTTCAGATTTTTTTTAATCTGTAAAATTGAGATTTTAATCATACCTCAAAAAATGGTTGTATATATTAAATGAGAATATATGTAATGCACTTAGCATAATCCTTGGGGCACAGTAGGTGCCTACTAAATAGGATGCCTATTTACCTTAACTTGCCTGAGACAGCCCTGTTTCATACCTATTGTCCTAGTGTAATTATTAAAAGTACCCATTTCACTCTTAAATGGGTCCAGTTTGGCACAATAAATGACATGATCTCCCTATAGATGGGCTATTAGAAGTAGAAGGGAACTCAGAAGTTAATTGGGTCCTTCCTCCTCCATTTCATAGATAAGAAAACAGGTCAGGAGAAGAGGCTTGCCAAAGGACATGTAGCCACTTGGTGGCAGGACTGGGTTTCCTAACTTAGAGAGCAGTGTTGCTTCTATGACCACATCTGGCTACCTTCTTCATTTCAGGGTTTTTGAACAGATAGTGGTCAGCTTTAATAGATCTTCAAAGGTAATCCATATATATAAACCATCAACTAAAGTTACCCTTATAGCCCCTTACCCACTAGTATTTTCTGAACTGCCTCTTTCTTCAACTAATAATCTTCCCCACTCCCCTCTCCAAATGGCACCTCTGATTAGTCTATATGGATGCCCTCCCTGACCGTTTGATTTTCAATAGTTTTACTTACCCACATGTATTCCATGTAGGAGGTTATCTCTGTTTCTTCTTGGTTTAGCAGGAAGTTCTGAGAGGGCATGGCCTACTGTGCTGGTCTGTCCTTAAACCATGTCATTAGCAGTAAACACATTTTTAGGGTTGATAACTTAATAAAAATCTAAACCCTTTTAGCAGTGTAGTCTTTCTGCATCCTAATGAGATAGAGGCTTGAGCAAGGAGCTCTCTGGCCTAGAAAATTAAACCACATGAGGAAAATTCAGAAGCCACCATACATCTTCCGGTGCTCACCACAGAGGGAATTATTTCAATGAATAGCTAGGCTTTACTCTGGTTTATTTAAATAAAAATAATCTTATTACCTCAAACATATGCTTGGATTTTATTTATATTTCATGTTTTTAAAATTCCAAATAAGTGTTTGATCAATGTGATGATGATGATGATGATGATGATGATGATGATGATGATGATGATTGGTAGAATTGGCTCTTAATGATTTTTTGCCATTTTTCAAAATTAAATCTATTTTAACTGAAGGTGATTTTGTCCCCACTCATGGCATTCAAAAGACTATATCCTATGCTGTGGAGAACCTTGTGATCAGGTGCTGATGGGCCACTGAGAGGCCTTTGACCCCAGTTTTGGGCAGTGGCTGGCCATTCCTGTCTCCTGGCTGGTACCTGGGCCTCTCCATGCCAGTGTCCCCCTGGCAGACTCTGCCACCTGTACTGGAGGGGGCGTAGCCAGAGGAAGTGACCTCATGCTTCCCACCTAGAGGCAGACGGAGAGAGGTTTGCTTGCCATCTCATCAGAACTAAGGAAAAAATAAAAGTAAAGAAGAAAAGTAGTTATATTCTGCTTTATTTTCTCAGCATCCAGATGTGAAGGAGAGTGGAAAGAAATCACATGGACGATCCCTCATGACCAACTTTGGAAAACATAAGGTACTAAATGAGATTGAAAATGAGTGAAATTCACTTAAATCTGGAAGGTAGCTGGAGAATATCATCATAACCTTGGAATAACTGAAAATTGCTTAAATAGGACCCCAGAGAAAAAAAATATTGATAATTAAACTACTTGGACATTTAGGAATTGCTGTTCATCAAAAGTATGAAAAAGCAAGCAATACTGGGAAAGAATATTGTCAATACATACATCCAATTGAGGTCTTGTATCCTGACAATATAAAGAATTCCTACAAATTAATAAATAAGATAGGTACCAATAATAATAATAATAATAATAATAATAATAATAATAGTAAAAACTGGGCAAAAGATTTAAATGGCACTTCACGAAAGACTTGAAATGGCTAATCTGGGAAAGGTACTCACCCTTGTCTGGGAAATGCAAATTAAATGCCATTGAGATTCCATATATACCCACTACAATGGCAAACATGAAAAGACTGACAATACCCAGGGATGGTGAGGAAGTTAGACTCTCCTACAATGCTAATGTGAATATGCATTTGTAATAGTACAAATAGGAAATAGTTTAAGTGTCCATCAATAATAGAATGAGTAAAAATCATGGTATCTTCACATAAGGTAATATTTATCAGCGACAAGGACAGAATTGCAACTATAAACAATAATATCATCTTTATAAACATGGCATTGAGCAAAAGAAGCCAGACCCAAGGGAGTTCATGCAATTTGATTCAATTTATATGAAGTTTAAACACAGGCTAAACCAAGTCTATAGGGTAAAAGTCAGATTAGTAGTTACCTTTGGGCAGAAGGCAATGCTGAGTGGAAGAATCAAAAGCCTTTGGAGGATAGATAATATTCCGTTTCCTCATTTGGTGGTTTCATTTTCTGCATGCCATCATGCTGGGTGCTTATAATTCTTGTACTCTCCTCAGTGAAAAGGTTATATAAGTAATCAATTATTGGGTGGTGAACTTTGCGCATGAGGTTACTGTAAGGACATTTCTTGTGTTTTAAGGAATGGTATATCTGGAATTTCCTGCCCCATCAGTAGGATAATTTCTTAAAAGGTCCCCAAAATAGTCATTATAACAAAAAACTGAAAACAACCAAAACGTTCACCCACGAGGACTTCTTAAGTGAATCATGATTCACTCACACAATGGACAATTATGCAGCCACTGAAAGATGACCACTCTAAAGAGCTCATCATGCAAAACATTAAGTAAAAAAGTAAAAGGAAAAATGGATTACATGGTACATTAAGCATGATAAAAAGTGTTCAAACTGTATGGAAAGAAAATATATCATAATTTTTCCAAATATTATCTGCCATTGGTGATTCATTTCTTAATCCTTTTTGCCTTTTATGTTAAAAAGGAACTTCAAGAAGACTTATTTTAACACCTCAAGGTGCTAATTATGTGTAGAATTACAGAATATTTCATTTCTGGCTACAGCTACTGATTGAAATTAAACTTATTTTCCAAAGTAAACTTTTTAGGCTGTATTTGTGCTACCATAGAAATAGAATTTATTATGTCTCAAGCCATAAAAATGAATGCCTACAAGACTACTTATAGGTTATTTTAATAAATATTAGTAGTACTTAAAATTGAAAGTTAATATTCTGTAGCTTAGAGGATGACTGCTCATGCCATCTTATTTAATTACTACCCCAATAATAATTCTTTAAATAGATATTATTGTCCTGCCCTTTTAAGAAACACTATCTGAACCTAGAGGGGCTGGCCAGCTTGCACATGAGATCCTCAGAGGCTAGGGCTCCCGCACCATGCCCACCCAGGTTTGTGAGTCACAAACGACACCTGAGAAGGTTCCAGACCAAATTGGTGGCTCAGTGTGAGTGGAACAGAGTGTGTGTATGCCAACAGTGTAGCTGGCTTTTTATTTGTGGAATACGAGGCGATCTGAAAGGTGACGTGGTCTAATAGCAATGTGAGTATGGAGGCCCTTTCCTTTTTTAAAGCTACATTCCCCAGATGTCCAGGGTACTCTGTGTGAAGGTCTCGCCTTTGTTTGTTTGTAGAAACTGTTTTGAAGGCAAGGTTTTCTGCAGTTCCCCCCCATCATTTGTATTGTGGAGGTATGTGTTGCCAAATATTGAGGTTCTTTCTCCCCAATGTGATGGGAGCGAAACCTCATCATTTCAAAAAGGTTTTATGCCTAACAGTGAATGTGTCTGAACAACACCAGATCAGTCCTGAAGCCTTTCAGCCTGAATCCTGTGGGTAACAATTTCGTTCTGCTGCTAGAAATTAAAAGGGGTCAAAACCTCAACAGAGCAGTTTGATATAGATGGTTATTTGAGTGCATCAGAAGCAGGCATGGTAGTTAATCATTAAAAATAATACTGCTAGCTTTTTAAGAAATCAAATCTGCCTTTTATAAGTCAACATGAATAGCGAGCTTCCTATAAAGAAGATATGTTAATCCGTAATAGTATTTAAATAGATATTACTTCTTTGACTGTCATTCCTTATAGAGACCGTCAGTCGTCAGTGCATGGTGAATAAGGTCTTTCTAAGACCTACATTTTATGTGGCTTGGAAGTCAATTTTAGAGCTTGAAATCCTCAGTTTTGCCTTAGTATTATAATTATGGCCATGGCCATGCTTGTTATTAATGGTCAGGCAAGGTGCAATATCTGGGCATTTATTCTCCTTCCAAGTTATTGTCCGTGTGTGTGTGTGTGTGTGTGTGTGTGTGTAAGCCCAGTCCATTCTCTGAATGTTGTAGATGTACCTGATACAGTGAGTTTGTTGTTAAGTTTACTGTGATTTTTTCCCCCAGCAGAAAACCACAAAATCACAGTCCAAATCTTATAGTACTGATGATGAAGAGGATGCCCAGCAGAATCCTGGCAAGGAGATAGGCCAGCTGTACAGGTAAGAAGGTGTCTCCATGTTTCTTGCTTAGACTCCCTGGGCCTCTCCATCCCCATCACCTTGGTTGTTTTAGTTGTATGTATCTAGATAATTGGATCATAAGATAAAGTGCCCAGTGCTGTGGGGCCCATAAAGATAACTGGATATGAGACTGATTCTGAATGAGCTGTGAATTCACCACACAAGTAGGGTTTTTTAGTAGAAAGAGTGTTGAACTAGGAAACACACTGGATTCTAATCCTGGCTCCATGAGGAGCAGGTAAGAAAGGTAAAGTAAATAAAAACCCACACTTTTTTCAGGTCTAAAGTATCATGAGTCCCTTGTGTATTTCACAGGTTGGGTCGACGGAGGAAAACCATGAAGCTCTGTCGAGAGCTGTCTGACTTGGTGGTGTACACAAACTCTGTGGCAGCCCAAGACATCGTGGACGATGGTAAGGATTGAGTCTTTTTTTTCTTCTGGATAAACATCTTTGATCTTTCTTAGTCAACAGTTAATTAATCTTTTGTTAATCAGATCATCAGCACACATTTTGGGAACTGGGTACAATCTAACTTGAGTTGTGAGTAAACTGATTGCTAATATCAAGCTTTTAGCTCACAGGGAGGCCTCTGTTGATTACTGGGGCTGCCTGATTATCTAGAGGCCAGAGAAACTTCCTACAGGGCAGAAGAGGTCTCTTATTATAAAAGACAAATGTGCCCTAACCAGTTTGGCTCAATGGATAGAGCGTCGGCTTGCAGACCAAGGGGTCCCAGGTTCGATTCCAGTCAAGGACATGTACGTTGGTTGCGGGCACAGCCCCAGTGGGGGGTGTGCAGGAGGCAGCTGGTCGATGTTTCTGGGTCTCTATCCCTCTCCCTTCCTCTCTGTAACAAACCAATAAAATATATTAAAAAAAAAGACAAATGTGTCAGAGTAGGGCTTCCCCCACACTTGAACTATAGATACATGCCCTGGTTTGATGGCCATTCCCAATGTGAATGACCAGAAAAAAAAAGAAGAAATTAATTGGCCTATAGAACACCTTGAAAAGCCTCCTATTTTCTCATTAGAAAATTTGACTTTGATGAAAACATTTTAATCCAAAGACTGAGATTTCAACAACAACAACAAAAAGAAATAAAGAAAGAAAAATTTCAGAAGTGCTGACTCTTTACTGATTTACCTATTAATTGCCACAAACTGGGTCGAGAAATTCTAGTCACAACTGTTCTTATCCTGGGCTTTCCTGCTAGTTGCTCGATACTCCTTTATTCTCAGCCCTTCTCATTTCTATTTTGTCCAGTTAATGAATGTTTATAGACATAAACTATGGTCATGTGGCTTTTCAATCTACTTCCAATTGAGTGGGAGTTAAATGTGAATCAGAATCTCCCATTTTCCCAGTAAGTCTTAGAGAAGGGAAATGACATTGTGGTGACTTATGTCCTCACAAACCTCCAGGATTTTTCCTGAGATCTCTTTCCCCCGCTCTAACTCACAAGTGTATCTTTTCCTATCTGTAGATTTTCTTTCCTTTTATATTGATTTCTTCTTCAAATAGTGACATACACATTTTAAATTCATTTCATGTGAGAGCATGATAACCGGTAGGAGTCTCAGCATGTGAGCAATAAACACATTCTTGTAATAACTGCCCACAGCTAGAAAATAAACCTGGCGTGGTTGAATGGAGTTGAAGGTGTTGTGGTTTAGAGGAATACAATTTCTAACAAATGCCTTAGGAAATCGTAATTCTATTGGCTTAAGAGAAAGATAGTATTGAGTACAGTTTTGAACTTCAGCTTTTTTTTTTTTTTTTGTCTTTTGTGGGTTTTCTTTTCAGGCTTAAAATGAACAATAGACAATGAGTGAATGGCTTATTCTAATGCAAAGCAGCTCAGCTGCATTAATATATTAACTGACATATGCCTATCAGGGTCATCTTGATGACATGTGGTATGCATATTTATGTGGAGACAGCAAACAGTGACACTGATTACTGTGTACTATATTATCTATATTATCTGCATTAACTTGTCAAAAAGACTCTATTTTCTCCTATCATGTTCAAAGTATTCATCAAAATCCTCAAATAACATCATTTTTTAGAATACTTGTGCTGTGAACTATGTTAACAAGTTAATATCAATAAACTATACTAGTACATGGTAAGGAAGGAGTTAAGTTGAAGCACATCATCAGATTAAAAATGAATTCTCTTATTGCTCTGTCTCCCACCTGTATTTATGACTATTCCAAGCTCCAGCTCTGGAATGTAATCGTTAGTCACTTGGCCAGCATTTTCTATCACAGGGTGTGCAACCCCCAAGGACAACGGAGCCCTGGGAGACTGTGCTCTAATAAACATGCACAATCAGGATGTAATTCGGGTCAGTGACCCGGCTGGACTATAGCTCTACTTCTTGGTTTCATGGGCGATGTCACTCAGTCTGGGTTCAGACACACTCAGCTGTCACAGAACACATTGGAATGAAAATGAGGCCCTGGGCAAGTTGGCTCTTTATCTAGACTGATCTTTTCCAGCAGGTCCAGGAGACATATGGGTGGTCAATTTGGGAGTGAGGTGTGGATGTTTGGGGAAGGGATAGTAGAAGTGGGGATATTGTAGAGAAGGTGCAAAAGATGGGGTTGGGGAAAGGGTAGAATATTAAATGTTTGGAGGTTTACTCCATCATGACCTCAAACCTGCAGTGTCCTTGGCCCTGGATTGACCTGTCCTGTTGTCTATATAATAAAGAGCTAGTATGCAAATGGTCTTCACGCCCACATGCCATCAGGGAGAGGAATGGGGACCAGCCAGGCGGCGGCCCTGGAGAGGGACAAGCCCCACACCCCACTGTCCCAGTCCTCTGCAGCTACAGTTGGCCTGGGTGAAGCTGGCCTGGATCCTGGGTGTGGGGTGAGGAAGAGACAGTTAGGGGTGATCAGGCTGGTTAGGGGAGCAGTTAGGGGTGATCAGGCAGGCAGGCAGGCAGAAGTGGTTAGGGGCGATCAGGCAGGTGAGTGGTTAGGAGCCAGCAGCCCTGAAATGCAAGAGGCAGTTGGACATCCCCCGAGGGGTCCCGGATTAGAGAAGGTGCAGGCTGGGCTGAGGGGACCCCCCTCCCATGCACAAATTTTGTGCACTGGGCCTCTAGTTTTAGTATAAGCTTCCTGCTTACTTACCTTTTGTTATTTTTCCATTGCTTATAAACTTGGGGAGGTGGTGATTATTCTTATTTCTGAAACATTATTTCTTTATAATGTTTTTTGAACTCTTTCTCCATTATAATTTTTATCTCCCAAATAGGTTTTGACTAGTTCTATAATTCTATTCAAATTAACTTTATTTGTGTGAGCTTATCCTTCCTTATACCCAGAAAGTTCTCTGTCATTATTTCTTCCAATAAGCTTTCTATTCCTTGCTCAGTTTCCACTCCTTCTGGCACCCCTATTACACGGATATTGTTTCTTTTTGTGTTGTCCCAAAGTTCTCTTAGGCTCTCCTCCTGCTTTTTAATTTTTTTTTCTAGAAGCTGCTCTGTTTGGGTATTTTTTTCTATCTTGTCTTCTAGCTCACTGATGC
>PVJC01019951.1:0-29674 GCA_004026665.1 Murina feae | reverse complement strand
CCAACTAAATTGGAAGACATCCACCCTGAATTAATAAATTAGACACAGCTAAGGAGACAATTTTCAATAAGGAAGGACAGAGAACACCTAGAGAACACCAGCCATAACCTGCATGGAACCACCACCGTACCCCAGCAGGCTCCCAGACATCTTCAGGGAGTGCGCACTGCCAGAGTGAGCTCCTGCACCAGGCTTCCTCACCAGTTCACTGGGACTCAGCATCCTAGGATCTGGCTCCAAGACCCCACAGTGAGTGCAAGCCAGGGGGCACACTGTTCCCTATTTCTGCCCTGGAGCCTAGAACTGTGTCGCCAGCCTGACCTGGAGCCACCCGGTGCCTGTTCCACCCTGCCCTGCTGCGGGGGCAGCTCAGAGCACTCCCCACTCTGGGCCACAGGAGAATGCAGATTGTGAGACACAGAGCAACCTGTGCTCATTCCACCCTGGCCCCCTGGGCAGCCCTGCTGGGATGACTCTGAGCAACACATGCCTGCTTCATCCTGGTCCAGGAGAGGCCACCCTGAGCAAGCCAGCACATGCCTCATTCAGGGCCACAGGAGAACTCTAACTGTGTGACCCAGAGCAACTCATGCCCACTCCACCCCAGCCCCCAGGACAGCCCTGCTGGAGTGACCCAGAGCAACCCACACCCATTTCACCCCAGCCTGGAAGGGGAGACCCAGAGCAATTGAGTGCCACATCTCACTAAGGGCCACAAGAGAGCACTGACTTTGTGACCCAGAGCAACCCACACCTGCTCCACCCTGGCCCCGGGGACAGTACTGCCAGGGACATATGGAGCAACCTAACATGCACCTCACTCCAGGCAACAGGAGAGTGCAGACTGAGAGATTGAGGGCAACCCACACCCACTCCACCCTGAGCCCAGAATCTTGCTGCTGGGGCAACCTGGAGTAATCCAGTGCATGCTCCACTCAGGCCACAAGGGAATTCTGACTGTGCACCACAGAGAAACATGCACCCACTTCTCCCCAGCCCTTGGGACAGTCCTGAAGGGGATCCCCAGAGCAACTCAGCCCATGTCTCACTCTGGGACACAGGATAGCACTGCTGGGGTGACCCAGAGCAAGCTGGTGTGCCCAGTCAAGGGCCACAGGACCACATTGCAAGTATGCTGCCAGATGACCTAGGGTGCCACCCTGCCGCAGGTGCTGGGGCCACACAGTGAATTTCATGCCAGAGGACTCTGGTTCCTGACAGGGAGTTGCACACCAGAGGAACAGTGCATGCGCTTCCACTACCCTGAGTGGAGCATGCACTGGATTACTGAAGCAAACAATGAGGGTCCCAATCTGTGGGAGAAGGGGATACAACTCAGCAGAAACAACTAAGGTGTGTGACTCAAAGCAGACCCAGTGTCTGGGCTAACAATTTCCAGACCATTGTCCTGATAGGGTCTTCAACCTCTGAAACCCTAAGCAGGATGGCCAGGAATAGAAAATGACAGAAAAAATAAGGCAACAAAGCTAAAAATTCCAAAGGAAAAAAAATGGGGAATTGCCAGAAAAGGAATTAAGTGAAAGAGAGGCATGCTATATGTGAGAAAAAGAATTCAGAGTAAGGGCCATACAGTTCATGAACCAGATGGATGACAATATCAACAACTTATGTAAGAATCAAGAGGAAATCAAAAACTATATAACTAGAATAAGAAACAAAATGGAAGGTTTCAACAATAGACTAGGAGAAGTAGAGGACCAAATTAATTAGAAGATGGGCAGAGACACATCCCCAATCTGAATAGCATTTGGAGGGGAAAAAATAGAAAGCAGGAGGAGAGCCTAAGTGAGCTTAAGGACAACATTAAATGAAGTAACATGCATATAATAGGGGTGCCATAAGGACGAGAAGAAGAGCAAGGATTAGAAAACCTATTTGAAGTACTAATGACAGAAAACTTCCTTGATTGCTGACGAAAATTTACACAAGAACAGAGTCACAAACAAGATGAACCCAAAAAGACCCACACCAAGACATATCATAATTACAATGGCAAACATTAATGACGAAGAGAGAAGTTTAAAGGCTGCAAGAAAGAGACAAAGAGTTACCTACAAAGGATCTCCCATTAGATTACCAAATCATTTCTCAACAGAAACACATGAGGCCAGAAGGCAATGGAATGAAGTATACAAAGAGATGCAAAGCAAGAGAATGAATGCAAGGCTATCATTCAAAATTGAAAGGGAAATCAGGAGCTTCACAGACAAAATAGGCTAAGGGAATCTATCACTGCTAAGCCAGCAATGCAAGAAATGTTAAGTGGACTGTTGTAAAAAGTAGAAATGGAAAGGGAAGAAGGAACACTGGCATAAAAAATAAAATAGCTACAAACAAGTATCTATCAATAATAGCATTAAACATAAATGGACAAAATGCTCCAATCAAAAAAACATAGAGTGGATGAATGGATAAAAAAAACATATATGTGCTGTCTACAAGAGACCCACCTCAGAACAAGGCACTCACACAGACTGAAAGTCAATGGATGGAAAAATACTTTTCTGGCAAATGGAAATGAAAAAAGAAAGTTATGGTATCAGTACTTATATCTGAAAAAATAGACCTCAGAGTGAAGGCCATTACAAGAGATAAGGAAGGACATTTCATAATACAACAAGAGAATATAAATAACTCTTGTAAACATATATGCACCTAATACAGGAGCACCCAAATACATAAAAAACTTCTGGAAGATATCAAGGGAGAGATCAACAGCAATACAATCACACTAGAGGACTTTAATACCCCATTGACATCACTGGATAAATCCTCTAGAAAAAAAATCAGCAAAGAAACAGCAGCCCTAATTAACTCACTGGATCAGATGGACTTAATCAACATCTTCAGAACATTTAACCCCAAAGCTACCGAATATGTGTTCTTCTCCAGTGCACATAGGACAATGGGACACAGGCTAAGTCTCTTCAAATTCAAGAAGATTTAAATCATATGAAGCATCTTCTCAGATCACAATGGCATACTATTAGAAATCAGCTACAATAAAAACAATCAAAAAATTCAAACACTTGGAGGCTAAATATCATGCTATTAAACAATGACTGGGTTACCAAAGAGATCAAAAAAGAAATAAAAAACATTCTGGAAACAAATGACAATGAAAACAAAATAATCCAAAATCTATGGGACACAGTGAAAGCAATCCTTAGAGGTAAGTTCATAGCTCTATAGGCCTACCTCAAAAAACAAGAAAAACTGGTAATAAATTATCTAACCCTACAACTTAAAGAATTATAAAGAGAGCAACAAAAGTGCAGATGAACAGAAAGAATGAAATAATAAAGATCAGAGTGCAACTAAATGACATAGAGACCACAAAAACAATACAAAGGATCAATAAAACCAAGAGCTGGTTCTTTGAAAGGATAAACAATATTGATGAACCTCTAGCCAGGCTCACCAAGAAGCAAAGAGGACCCAAATAAACAAAATCAGAAATGAAAGAGGCAAAATAACGAGATGCCACAGAAATACAAAAGATTGTAAAAAAAATACTATGAAAAACTCTTTCCAACAAACTGGTCAAACTAGAAGAAATGGACATATTCTTAGAAAAATATGACTTCCCAAAACTCAATCAGGAAGAATAAAAAATCCGAACATGCCAATAACCATGGAGGAAATTTAAACAGTAATCAAAAAACTTCCAGCAAACAAAAGCCCTTGGCCAGATGGCTTCACATAAGAGTTTTATCAAACATTCAAAGAACTAACACCTATCATGCTCAATCTATTCCAAAAAATTCAAGAGGAAGGAATACTTTCAAGCTCTTTCTGTAAGCCAGCATTACACTAATCACAAAACCAGATAAAGAGAATTACAGGCCAATATCTCTGATGAATATAGATGCTAAAATCCTCAACAAAATCCAGAATTACATTAGAAATATCATACACCATGACCAAGTGAAATTTATTCCAGGGATGCAAGCATGGTACAATATCTGCAAGTCAATAAATGTGATACATCACATAAACAAATTGAGAGATAAAAATAACATAATCACATCAATTGATGCATTTAAGAGCATTTGACAAAATCCAATACCATTTCCTGGTAAAAAAAACTCTCAGCAAAGTGGGAATAGAGGGATCATACCTCAACATAATAAAAGCCTTATATGACAAACCTATAGCCAACATCATACTCAGTGGGCAAAAATTTAAAACCATTTCCCCTACGGACAGGAACAAGACAGGATGCTCATGTTCAACTCTCCTGTTCGACATAATACTGCAAATGTTAAACATAGTGATCAGATAAAAGTCACCCAAATTGGAAAAGAAGAAGTAAAACTGTCATTATTCACAGATAACATGATATTGTACATAGGAAACCCTAAAGACTCCATCAAAAAACTGCTAGATTTAATAAATGAATTTGACAATGTAGCAGGATACAAAATTCACACCCAGAAATCTATGGCTTTTTATACACCAATGAACTTATGGAAAGAGAAACTAGAAAAACAATCCCATTTACCATTACAAAAAATTAAGATACCTAGAAATAAACTTAACTAAGGAGGTAAAAGACCTCTACTCAGAAAACTACAGGACGTTGAAAATAGAGATAGAGGAAGACATAAACAAATGGAAGAACATACCATGTTCATGATGGGTAGAATCAACTTCATTAAAATGTCTGTACTTCCCAAAGCAATCTATAGATTCAATGCAATCTCCATTAAAATACCAATGACACATTTCACAGACTTAGAACAAACTCTCCAAAAATTCATATGAAATAAAAAAAATAGCTGCAGTAATCTTGAGAAAGAAGAACAAAGGAGGAGGGATCACAATACCACATATCAGGCTATTGTACAAAGCCACTTTTTTCAAAACTCCCTGGTACTGGCACAAGAACAGACATACAGACCAATGGAATAAATAGAGAACCCAGAAGTAGACCCAAACCACTATGTTCAATTAATATTTAACAAAGGAGGCAAAAGATTTCAGTCTCTTCAATAAATGGTGTTGGGAAAATTGGACAGATAAATGCAAAAAAATGAAACTAGACCACCAACTTACACCTTACACAAAAATAAACTCAAAATGGATAAAGGCCTTAAACATAAAATGGGAAACTATAAAAATCTTAGAAGAATCCATAGGCAGCAAAACATCAAACATATCTCATAGCAATATCTTTACTGATACAGTTCCTAGAGCAGTGGAAACCAAGGAGAAAATAAACAAATGGGACTACATCAAAATAAAAGGCTTCCGT
The DNA here is from genome assembly GCA_004026665.1 of Murina feae. Lineage (NCBI taxonomy): Eukaryota > Metazoa > Chordata > Mammalia > Chiroptera > Vespertilionidae > Murina > Murina feae. The sequence goes on along the minus strand of PVJC01019951.1, from coordinate 24,396 downwards.
ACAGCAAAAGAAACCATCAACAGAACAACAAGAAAGCCCACTGCATGGGAGAACATATTTTCCAATGTAATCTCTGATAAGGGCCTAATCTCTAAAACTTATAGGGATCTCATACATTTTAACATCCCAATCAAAAACTAGGCAAAGTGAAGCATGGTAACAATCACCTCAGGTAAAAACTACTGTTTAATTTTTAACCCTGCTGTTCTGGCTTCTGAATTTATTTGCTTGCTAAAATAATAGAGAAGTTATTTTTATTTTCTGAACTTATACAAATCATTCCATTTGATTGAATTCAATTGAATACACTATTGATTGTGGTTTTACTGGTCTTTCAAAACACATTTCTCTGCACCTGGAGACCAGAACAACACAATTGCTTTAATTGCTTTAACTGCTTCGGTGGCTCCAGAATATGTGTTTCCATTGATTCAGTGGTCCCAAGACCTGAAACTATAATTAACCTTCGTAGATAACTAACTTGCTCAATTTTAGCTTCTGTAACAAAATGCTTTTGCAAACCAGGTTCCTCATTCCAAACCTAGAGATGTAATCAATACCTTTGTAATATTTGCCTTTATAAACCTGATGTTATGGCCAATCAGGGCTTCAAGATGTGGAAAGCATTCACCCCCTCGTAGCCACCACTCTGAAATAAATGTGGCTCCTTAATTCAATTTCTTGAGGCATCCTTGTGTGATTCCAGAGGTACACTGCAACAAAAGGATCTAAATAGACACTTCCAAAAAAATGTACATGCAGAAGGCCAAGAGACAAATGAAAACATGCTCAAAGTCACTAATCATCCAAAGATGTAAATCAAAACTAAAATGAGGTACCATCTCACACCTGTCAGAAAGGCTATCATCAACAAATCAACCAGGACAAGTGCTGGCCAGGATACAGAGAAAAAGGAACCCTCATGCACTGCTGGTGGGAATGCAGACTGGTGCAGGCACTGTGGGGAACAGTATAGAGTTTCCTCAAAAAAATTAAAAAGAGAGCTCCCATTTGATCAGTAATCCCACTTCTAGGAATATAGAAGCACCAATCAGAAAGGATATATTCACCCCTATGTTCATAGCAGCACAATTTACCATAGCTAAGATTTGGAAACAGCCTAAGTGCCCATCAGCAGATGAATGGATTAGAAAACTGTGGTGTATCTTCACAATGGAATACTATGCTTCTGTAAAAAAAGAAACTTTTAACATTCACAGCAGCATGGATGTACATAGAGAGCATTATGCTAAGCAAAATAAGCCATTCAGAGAAGGGTGGACATAGCGAGTAGCTATAGAGATAAACCTTGGACTGACCTGTTGGCAAAGCCACACACAAGTCCCAGCTTAGAGGGCATAGCCCTCTTAGCATAATTAAGCTTGACCTTATGATACTCCCTAGATCTTATCTGGGTAGCTAGTGGACTGTGGGAGGTATAGCAAGTGCTGCCAAAACAAGTGAAACTCACAAGAACATCTTAATTATGGTGACCACTACCTTGTTTACCTCTAGCTACAAAATAAAGGCTCAGCTTGCTGTCTGGGTCCCTCTCTATGGCCTTAGCCAGGCACAGGAGATCCACCTAGGCCCAGCTTACTCTCTTTGTCTGTCTTTTCTACATCCTTTGCTGCTCCCCACCCCTCGGGCCCACCGAACCCTTGGCTATGCTGGCCCTGGCACAGGTAAATATCACATGATCTCACTCTTTTGTGGAAAATAATGAACAACATAAACTAATGAACAAAAATAGATTCAGAGACATAGAAGCATCAAATAGATGGTCAATCTTCAGAGGGAAGGTGGGGGAGGGGCATTGGGAAGTGGGTAAGAGATCAACCAAAGGACTTGTATGCAGGCAATCTACACTAACAAAAGAGAAACATGCAGCCCTGACCAGTTTGGCTCAGTGGATAGAGCATCGGCCTGCAGACTGAAGGGTCCCAGGTTTGATTCCAGTCAAGGGCATGTACCTTGGTTGTGGGCACATCCCCGGCAGGAGGTGTGCAAGAGGCAGCTGATTGATGTTTCTCTCTCATCGTTGTTTCTCTCTATCCCTCTCCCCTCTTCTCTGTAAAAAATCAATAAAATATATTTTTTAAAAAAGAGAAACATGAAAATTGGTGTCACACTGCTACACTCACCAGCCAATCAGATGAGTATGCAACAAAGATGGTGGTTAATTTGCATACATAGGCGCCCAGTGGCCTGGGTCTGGGAACATCATCGCCACCCAGGTCACTCTGAGGTAGGCCCTATTTAGGCCCTGAGCAGCATAGGAAGGGCCTGATCCAGGGGGCTCCTGGGCAGGGGCAGAGCCGGCCATTGGAGCTACTGGGATTGGGGGGCCCTGCCCAAGCCTAAAGCCTTGGTCAGAGACCTTAGGCCTAGGAAGGGGGCTGAGTCAGCGAATGGAGGGGTCTCGGGGTCCCCTTACCAGGCCTGGCGCCTCTGGCCAAGGTGTCAGACCTGGGCAAGGGGCCGAGCCTACAATCAGAGGAGTCTGGGAGTTCCCTGCCCAGGCCTGACTCCTGGGCCAGAGGCATCAGGCCTGGGTGGGGGACAGAGCCGGTGATCAGAGGAAGTTGGAGGCCCTTTGTGTAAGGTCTGGGGGCTGGGCAGACAGGGACCTTTAAGACTCTTCCTGCTGAGTCGAATAAACAGCCCAAGGCCAAACTGCAGCCCTTATAAAACTGGTGCTGTAAAAACACCCTCCTTAACGGCCATCTGGAATTTCTCAGGATGGCCAAAGTACAGTTGTACAAACCCCCCTTAAACATAAATCATCCCCCACAATCTACCGCAGACAAGCCTGATTGGTCCAACAGCAGAATAAAGAAATTTTTCCTGGTTTGTGTGTCTGTGACTTTCCCAGCCCGTTTCCCCCTAACCGGGGAACCTCCCCAGAGAGCAATCAATAAACTCGATCTTTCACTTTTACCTTGCTTGTCTTGGTCAACTTACTGGTTTTGAGTCAGATTAAATCTTTCACTCTGCCCAGGCCTGATGCCTCAGTCAGAGGTGTCAGGCCTGGGGAATGGGGGGGACAAGCCGGTGATTGCTGTGAACTACAGAAGAAACACCTTTTCTGACTGCTCATTGGCTAAGCTCCCTGTATGCCACTGGTAATATTCTTAGTAACTTGGGTAATAAGAATCCAAAAAGGTGATCTAGGGTTTTTCCACAATACTCCTGGAGGAAAAAAAAAAGGAAGGTCCACTGCTGGAGGGCTAAGAAATGTCATGTCCTGCCCTAGCCAGTTTGGCTCAGTGCATAATGACTCAGCCTGCCGACCAGAAGGTCTGGGTTCAATTCTGACCAAGGGCATGTACCTAGGTTGCAGGCTTCTCCCTGGCTGGGACCTAGGTCAGGGCTCATGCAGGAGGCAACCAATCAAAGTGTTCCTCCACTTTGATGTTTCTCTGTCTTTCTCTTTCTCTTCCACATTCTCTAAAAATCAATGGAAACATAGCCTCAGGTGAGGATAAAATAAATAATAAAGAAATGTCATATCCTATGAAAGACACATCTTGAAAATGCCTAAAGAAAGTTGTCATTTTTTCATTGTGAATGGACTGGAGTCCCTGTTGATAAAAATACTTTGGTGGGTGCAGTGACTGGCAGTGGCTGCAGCAGCAGGGTGATGGGGCTGCTGCCTTCCCCTGATCAGCCAGGTCACCTCCCACAAAGGGAGGCCAGACTGCAGCTTAGGCCTGCTACCCTGAGTAGGACATCTCCTGAAGGCTCCCAGTATGTGAGTGGGGGCAGGCTGGGCTGAGGGACCCCCCCCCCCAATGCACAAATTTCATTCACCAGTCCCCTAGTATAAGCATAACCAATGGACACAAACAATAGGGGATGAAGGCATGTGCTGGATGATGGGAGTGTTTGGGGAGAAGTCAATGGGAGGAAAAGGAGACATGTAATAGTTGGAACAATAAAGAATTTTATATATAAAAGAAGGAGAAGTAGTGGTTTTGTTATAGGCACCTTCACTGACACCTAAGAGGTGTTGCTAGACAGTCCCCTGAGTCAGTGGGAGAGAGCTGTTGCCTACTTCGATCCTTATCTTCTCATAAAAAGAAATTTGTACACAGGAGACCTTGACTGTGTTGTGAAAAGCCAATTTATTAAAGTATGCACCTTCATTGAAAAAGTAAAGCAAGCAAACCTATATATCTGGCTTAGGAAGCACAGATGGGCTCTCAGCTAATCCCAAGAGCAAGTTGAGTCGAGGTCTGAGGTGTTATATACCCGCCCCCCCTCCCACCTATAGGTCTCAAAATTCCTCTGCTGACTATCTTGGTACAGATTAATTCTCAAGGTCCCTGTTATTTTGTTGTGTCCTTCCCAAAAATCATGAGAAGCACCTGGCAACTTTATCTTGCCAAACCTTGAAACTGCTGGCTTCTCAGCTTAGGAAGTAAATAGGCCTTTTTTTCTTTTCTCCTTTCCTCCTCCCTTTCTGCATTCTCTCATTAGGGAGGTGTTTGTTGTTGTTGTTGTTTTAACTATTTGCTCTGTGTCCTAGACTGGGGAAGATAATGGCTGTTAGTTATAAGCTGGCTGCAAATTGCCCACACTGTTTGGCTTTATTTTAAATTTCCTGTCTGTTTTCCTCTTCCTCCTGCCCTGGAATCTTGTAACAGTTTGGACTTGGAAGGGAAGGTAGACAGTTCACAGGAAGATGAGACAGAGCCAACATGTGGTAAACAAATTCTTGCTGAGCCCCCCAGAACAAGGGGGGTGGGAGGAGAGAGGGGAGCTCAACAAATAGACATAGCTAGGTTCTTCCTTGTCACACTTAGTTTATATTATGCTAAAGTGGTCTTCCTTCTGTTTAAGCAGGTTTATTTATCTGAATCCACTTTAGGCAGGTAAGGGGAGAGTAAAAGGCTCTTCTTGAGTTTTTTGTTTCTTGAAAATAAGCAGCTTAAAATAATCAAATTCCAAAAAAGAGGCATATTTTGTGGTGGCAAAACTGTTTCCTCCCAATACTCAAACCAGAAAATTCTCTTAAAAAGCAGTAACTAAATTTTGTGGTTTTTTCCAAAATAGATATACCTACATATTTTTATTTCTATACTTGCTCTCAGTCTAGGCGAGAGAAAAAAAAGATTCCCAAGCAGTAATATATTTCCTTATCAAGTTCAAAATTCTCAAAATGGGTTAAAATTACTCTCTCCTCACTTATTTATCATAACAAAAGGCTTTGTTCTTTAATAAGCATACTATTGATATTCTGCATCTTCTTTTCCTGGTATGGTAATGCACATATTTTTTTTACCCCCAAGTGGGTGGAGCCTGTTTTCAGTGAAAGAAAAGAGTTAATGTTTTGTTCCTTGATGTGTGCCTGGGGTCTCACAGCTGCATAGAAGACAGCTTACTTCAAAGCATATCATCAGAGCTTCGAAAATTAAGCAGAAAATATTAAATAAATTTAATCTTCCATCTTTTTTGTAGGGTTTTTAATCTTCAGATGGTGTATTAGTCAGGATTCCCAAGAGAAACAGAACCAGTAGGATCTGTATACACTGAGTGGCCATATTTTTATGACCACCTGACATTTGTAGGCAAATTAACTATAATTTTGTGCTGAAGTTGCTAGAGGGCCAGATCATTATAAATGTCTGAATAGCACAATATACCTAAGTATCCTTGCTGATCAAGTGCATCCTATCATGTTGATGGCGCATCCCAATGGAGATGGCTTCTTCCAACAAGACAATGCACCATGTCATGGTGCGCCTATTGTGCAGGAGTGGTTTCAAGAACATGAGGGAGACTTTACCTTGCTTAGGTGGCCCCCACAATCACCAGATCTCAACCCAATTGAGCATTTGTGGGACGAAGTTAAAAGAGCTATCAGGCAGCTGGTTCCACAACCATCAAATCTCACAGAACTAGACAGTGCTATTCATCAGACATGGTGTCAGATTCCTCGAATAACCTTTCAGCATCTCGTGGAGTCAATGCCAAGAAGAATTGCCACAGTATTGAAGGCAAAAGGTGGCCCAATGAAGTACTGATGGGGTGGTCATAATAATATGGCCAGTCATAATAATCTGGCCACTCAGTGTATGCATAGAATAAATTTATTGTAAGGAAATGGCTCATGTGAATATGAACATTGGTAGGTCTAAATCTGCACTGTGGGATGGCAGGATTGAGACTTAGGAGAGCCATCTGAAGTCTGAATTCCATCTGCTGGAGAATTCCCTCTTACTCAGGGACATCAGTCATCTTCTACTCTTCAGGCCTTAAACTGAGTGGATGAAACTCATATTTTGGAGGGCAATGTACTTATTCAAAGTTTATCTACCTAAATGTTAGTTTTATCTAAAACCACCCTCCAAATCGACATATAAAATTAACCATCACAGATACTATGCAATAGAAAATAAAATTTGCAACATTTTTTAAAAGAATATGCAATACAGAATTTTGTAAAGTATAGATTGACTGTTATTAATTCTTAATTCATAATCTATTGTTGACTTGTTGCATGGTGACAATGAAATCATATGCACATTTGAGGATTTTCAGCTATAGTTGGGCTTTTTAAAGTTATATTAAATGAGAAGTAACTAGGAAGTCCACGGTGAAGCCTCTTCCTCCTCCCAGACCAAACCAACCCCTCTGTCTCCATTCTTCACAAATGTATCGATTCTTTGTCTAAAACAGTGGTTCTCAACCCTTTAGCCCTTTAAAACAGTTCTTCATGTTGTGACCCCCAATAATAAAATTATTTTCGTTGCTACTTCATAACTAATTTTGCTACAGTTATGAAATGTAATGTAAATATCTGATATGCAGGATGGTCTTAGGCGACCCCTGTGAAAGGGTCATTTGACCGCCAAAGGGGTCACGACTCACAGGTTGAGAACCACTGGTCTAAAAGGTATAAAAGGTTCCTGCTCTGGTCACTTCTTTGGATCTTAACTCTCTCTGGAAGGTTCCTGTGTACATGTAAACATTAAGGAAAAATGCTATGCTTTTTAAAAATAAATAGTTACTTTGAATGAGATTTGCAAGGAACAAACATAGATAGAGAAAAGAACAAATCTGATACCTGAATTGTAAAACTTTTCCAACATTTAGAGGTGAAGGAATTTCAAACAAAGTGACAGGAGCAGCACAAATGAAGTAGTAGGATAATACATGGCTGGCCTATGACCTTTTGCCAAATTAAGATCAGTAGTGTCAAGTGCTACAAGAGGAGAGATGGAAACTGAGTAATGGTCATTGGATTTGAGGATATGGTTATAATCTATAACCTTAAAAATGCAGCTTCTATGAGTGTTAGAAATGAGAGAATTGTGCAACTAACAAATTCTGGGACAATTGGCCTCTCTATCCTTATTTGGTGTTGTTTATTTTTTGACCATTTGGCACAGAAGAAGCTCCTTAATAAATAGGTTTATCACTCAGATATGTGTAGAATCACTAAATACCACATCTCTCCTTAGAGAGTGATGAAGCAAACTAGAGGCCCAGTGCACAAATTCATGCACCAGTGGGGTTCCTAGGCCTGGCCTGCAGGATCGGGCTGAAACCAGCTCTCCGACATCCTCTGAGGGGTCTTGGATTTCGAGAGGGACCCCATAGGTGCATGATTGGGGCCAGGGAGGGATGTGGGAGGTTGGCCAGCCAGAGAAGGACCACAGAAGGGCTCCAGGGTATGTTTGGCCCATCTCACTCAGCCCTGATCGGCCAGACATCAGCAGCAAACTAACCTACCAGTCTGAGCATCTGCCCCCTGATGGTCAGTGCACATCATAGCAAGTGGTTGAGCTGTCTTAGCATTCATTAGCAAATTACACTTTGATTGGTTGAATGACAGACTGGTCAGCTGGGCACTTAGCATATTAAGCTTTTGTTATATAGGATGAGCATATTTCAATGACCTAAAAATTCCAAAAAATAAACCTATTTACTGCCATTTCCCCTAGAAAACTTTTTTTCATAAAGCTTGTGTGTGTGTGTATACAAGTGTGTATGTATGTATTATCATGATTTCTGACCTATGCACCTGAACTGAAAGTCAAAAAACATAGTCATCTTTGGAGTAAAATATCAATAAGTAGAATTTACATATCAATAAGTAGCATTTAAAATGTTAGCAGATGGTTAGACCCAAAGATATATGAATTTATGCCATAAGAAAATAATATAGGTGCTTTATAAAATCATTCCAAACACAAATATCTTATATAATTTATATATAAATTTTAGTTTTTTAAAACAGGTTTAAGTTCACAACAAAATTGAATGGAAGTCCAGAGAATTTCTAGGGAATGTATTCCCTCCCAGTCCCCTACACCAGAATAGTAATCAATGAACCAACATTGATTCATCATTATCACCCAAAGTCTACATTAAAATTAACTTGCAGTATTATAAATTCTGTGGGTTTGGACAAATGTATAATGACATGTATACACCATTACAGCATCATACAGAATAGTTTCACCACCCTAAAAATACCTTGTCCTCCACCAATTCATCCTTCTCTCCCTTCAAGCCCCTGGCAATCACTGATCTTTTTACCATTTCCATAGTTTTGCCTTTTCCAGAATGCTATATAGTTGGAATCATACAGTCTGTAGCCTTTGAAAATTGGCTTCTTTCATGTAGTAACATTCATCTAAGGTTCCTACATGTATTTTCATGTCTTAATAGCTTATTTATTTATGAAAATGAAAAATATTCTATTATCTTTATGTACCACAGTTAATTTAACCATTTATGTACAGACATTTTTGCTTCCAAGTTTTAGCAATTATAAGTTGTGACAAACATTTATACACAGATTTTTGTGTTGACATATGGTTTCAAATCATTTGGGTTAATACCAAGGATTGTGATTGTTGGATCCTATGGTAAAAGTATGTTTACATTTGTAAGAGACTGTCAAGTTGCCTTCTAAATTGGCTGTAACAATTTGCATTCCCAACAGCAGTGAATGAGAGTTCCTGTTGTTTTACATCCTTGCCAAGATTTGATATTGTCAGTGTTTTGGATTTTAGCCATTCTAATAGGTCTGTAGTGGTATCACATTGTTTTAATTTGCAATTCCCTGATGAAGTACAATGTTGAGCATCTTTTCATATGCTTATATTCTATTTGTGTATCTTTTTTTGGTAAGATGCTATTTTCTGTATTATAAAAATGAAAACTGAAAGTAATTAAAGTAACAGAAAAATACTAAAAATATAATTTTGAAGGTGAAGGTGCTTCCTCATTAAACAAAAATTTAAAATCGATAAAAAATTTAAACAATTACCATGTGCCTATTTCTTACCACACTATATTTAGTGTTATGGGAGATAGCAAAATAAATCAATAAAATAGCTAGCTGTTGCAGCTTACTTGGAGACTATAGCTAATGGAAATTCAGTACCTTATAAATTAACCAAAGTAGAGATCTCAAAGTCCCAGGTAAGAAAAGAACCTGCCCTAGGAAAACCAGTGCTAATCAATTTACTAGTATATAAACCATCTCTCTTGGGCTATTGACTTCATTCAAATGAATCAGTCAGAAATAAAACAGCCCGTCTGTTTTGGCTCAGTATTGACCTGCACACCAAGAGGTCACCAGTTCAATTCGTGGTTAGAGCACATGCTCGAATTTTTGGCTCGATCCCCAGCAGGAGGCATGCAGAAGGCAGCAGAGAGGTGTTAATGTTTCTCTCTCATGGATGTTTCTATCTCATCACTCCCTCTCCCTTATTCTTTCTCTAAAATCAATAAAAATATATTAAAAATAAAAACAAAAAATCTTTGCACTTTTATAAACTGTCTCTATAGTTACTATAAGACATTTTCCACTCAAATGTAATGAACTGTCTCCACATTACAAGGAGATTCAACAAATGCATTCAGAATTTTTTCACTAACCAAGACCTAACAGAGGTAAATTCCACAGGAATTTGTGGTAGCTTTGGAAATAGTTCAAATAACTTAGTCTCACTTATCTGACATGCGGCCCCTGGGAATGGTAGAGAGACTCAGGATGGGAGTTCAAAGGGGGGAATGAGAGTCTCTGTTTCAAAAATGAAATACACATACACATGCATGAAATGAAATATGATAAAATTAAATTAATTGAGGGCCCTTAGCATATAGAAAACACAAGCCAGAGAGGGTATATCCCTCAGGCATTAGAACATGGGGTGACAGAAACTCATCCCTACATCTTCTCCTCACTCTCATTATATTTGCTATTGTGGTCATGCAGCTTTCAGATACTTTGCATACTTAATCACTCTGCTTGGTCTTTTGGATCCTCGTGGGCACAGTTTGTAACTAGTTTGTTGAAAGTTCAATGAGTTGTGATTAATTCAGGGAAGCTGCAGAAGTCCCAGGATGTCAGGCAGAAGGAAGAAGGCGGGTTTGAGTGGTTCTAGTTCTGGGAAAGCTCGTGTGTGAATGAGCCTCCATGTGACATCAGTGTGCTCACTTTGAAGAAATAATCTGACATGGATACGTTCCTCAAAGGAAGAAGGCATGGAAATACCATACTAAAAACTAAAAAAAGGCCATCCATTTTGAGAAATGTTTCCACCAACAATATGCCATATATGATAATGACCCATTTTAATATTATGAATTGAATTGTATCTGCAGGTGGGTATTGAGTGATGAGAGAAAGCCTCTGAAAGGACATGGGTGTGGTCCCTTTGCCACTGTTTTGTATTGTTCTCTCCTGTCTCTCAGGAAGCAGCACATTTTATTTTAGTCCTCCTTTGAAGATGTGACAGTTTCATGAAAACAATCTATTGAACTATCTGAATCATATCCTGCCTTTCCTGGAGAATATCAAGATTGGGATATATCTAAGAATCAATCTGTAAAACATACTCATTATATAAATTAAGTTTGATAAGTAATGAGCAGCTGGGGAGAAGAATCACACATCTGCCAGCCTCCCTGATTCACTGGAATGGCAATGGCACCCAGGATGGGTGCTGATCTGGAAGATGAGGGGAGTGGGTGGAGGATGAAAGACGTGGCTCCTCTCCCTGAAACTCTCATGACAGATAAGAGGTTTCTGGCTTAACAAGACAGCCCCCCCCCCCAATTGATTCTAAACATTATTCCAAGAGACCACCTTCAAGGCTGTATTTTCTTAAGTTACATGAGAAATCCTCTATCACTCACTTTTGTATTTATTGGGAGTCAAGGAATTCAAGGAGATGATAGATTAAAACCTACCAGACAATGATGGACAGCTTGTATCCTCAACTAATTTCTTAGGAGCTGAGTGGTGCTGTGGGAAGAGCATGGTCTTTGGAGGAGGAGGTGTGCTCTGAGAACTTGGCTCACTATGCACTAGACCCCATCAACTTGGGCAATCTCAGCCCTTGCTGAAACTCAGCTTTCTCATATAAGTGAGAGTATTTCCCATATCTGTCCCACAGAATCAATGTAAGAAACACATGAGAGTGTGTGAAAGAAAGCCATTTGTACAAATAAATCACCACACAAATAGACATTAGAAGGTATTTTAAAATTCAGGGTAAAGTAGGACAAAGATTTGACCAGGTTACAGATATAATGCTCCCATAAAAAATTAAACAGTTGTTTTGTATTTTTGTATTATCTCTTCCCTTCAAGGACTTCCTTTGAATACTATACCCATTCTCTTTGCTAATCTTTAATTCACATTCTCCCAGGGATCCCAACCTCTGTAACTCATTGTTTAGACATCTGAATGACTTTCTTTCATCCTTGGTTTTCTAATACTATCAGTAAAATATAATTGATATGCAAGATCTCAAGAAACAGTCTACTAATCACTCCCATTGTATAAGGGTAAGGTGGTGCTTCACCAAAATGCCTTGAAAGGGAAGAAGGTGCGAAGTTAGAAGGTACTTCAAGGATTTTCTCTACTGCTACTTTGGCCTTCAGTCAAGAAAATATTTAAATCAGTCTCAGACACAGATTGTAATTTAATTTTTATAAATCTGTTAAATAACAGAAGTTCAACTGAATAAATTTTAAAGATTTAATTTGTTTTATTGAATGATTCATGAATTGGGCACCATCTCATCTAGCAAGTAGGAAGGAGCTCCAAAGGGCTAAAGAAAGTGATGAGATTTTAAAGGCAAAGCTGGAGTGGAACAATGAAGTCATGAACAACAGCAACAAAATAATTATTTCAGGCAAGGTCACTTTCCTTTGGGAAACAATATGGTTTATTAGGAGGATTACCTCATAGATGCTGACCAGAAAATTCTGGCCTCACTGGTTAAGATTACATTCCTGGGGAAAGTTGAAACCACAAATAGGTTAGGTATTAATCTTTGGTTTGCTGATATGAGGCTTAGCACAAATGACACAATTTGTGGCCTGTTATTTATTTTTAACAGACCCATAGGAAAATAGATCACACACACACACACACTTTTCAGTAAATAACTGAAGACAAAAATTCTAAATTCTAAAGACAAAAAAATTATAATATTCATGACTAAATGATAAGAAAATTATAAGGTGATGCATATCACTAACCTAATACATTCTGCTAATTTTATTATACTTTATTTCTAGATAAATTTTAGGTTTGTAGCAAAATTAAGTGGAAGGTACAGACATTTCCCATATAACCCCTGCCTGCACACGTGCATAGCCTCCCCCTATTATCAACATCTACATGAACTTTTTATGAACATATTGAAAACAAATAGAAATGATGGTTTTAAGAAGGGGAGATAGATCACAGAAAGAAAATTTGGGGGAGAAAATGACTGAAGGGAAATAAATTGGGGAGAAATCTACTCTAATAAAAGAGTAATATGGAAATTAACCATCTCTCTAAGATGCCTAAGCCACGCCCACCAGCCAAGCCATGCCCACCAGCCAATCAGAGTGGCTGTATGCAAATTAACCCAGCCAAGATGGAGGCCAGCAGCCACGGAGCAAGTAGCGGCGTGGTGGAGGCGGGTGGCGGTGGGGCCTGGGTGGCAGCTGGGGCGGGGAGGGTGGCGGCAGGGGCGGCAGGGCAGTGGGGGTGGGGTGGGCAGTGGTGAGCTGAGGGACTCCCCCAAGTGCACAAATTTCTGTGCACCAGGCCCCTAGTTTGATATAATATCAGAGGGAAAAATGAGCAAGGACATAGATAGGCAGGACTTTCTGCTTTTCTTCCTTTTACACATGTCTTGTGCTTTAATGATTCTTATCTGAGGATTCACATCTTCTCTGAGAATGTGAGAAATGCAAGATTCTAAATATACTAACCAGAATTTATTTTGTCCAGGCCCAGTTCACCAATTCTGGCAATACTGTTTCTATCTACATCATAGAATTTAGCTATATTTGTTGTAGATTTACGTGGTCATATTTATGCATCCTTCTGGAGGCTCTACAATGTAACTAATTCTTTTCATTTTGCCAGTTATACTAATTTATCCTTCTAAATAAAGAATGCACCCCCACCCCTGGCAACTTACCAATCTATTCTCTGTATTTCTTCCTTATTTCCTACACTAAATCATACGTCCTCATGACTTCTATACTACCATACTAATTTTATAAACTCTTTGAAACTCATTTTCCTCCCCCATAAAAGGGGAGAAATAACATCCTCCATAAAATTTTTCTTGTGAGAATTAAATAAGACAATAAAATATTTGCCATGCCTAGAATAATTAATGGCTAACACCTGGTTGTCAATTATTATTTCAAATTTTATTATTGTTAAGCACTAGTTATATATTGCTGGGGGGGGGGGGAAGGAAACAAACAACAAAGAATGCACCCAGAAATTTTCCACAGAAATAGCCTTCAGACTAGATAGAACTGTAAGTTGTAGAAGCTTGGAGGTCATCTCAGCGGAAATGATAGAGTCCAGAGTTCAGAGGGAAGGCTGCAAAGAGCCATCAGTATGTCAGAGGGGATGCTGGCCCTTTTTTTGTTTTGTTTTGGGTTTTTTTAAATTTTTTACATTTTTTTAAATTACATAAAGCTTTACAAAGATTAGTACATATATCTCTTTTTAGTGCATCTTATCATGAGGAGGTGCAAGAAGACAGTATGTCGCCCTGACTGGTTTGGCTCAGTGGATGGAGCGTTGACCTGCAGACTGAAAGGTTCCAGGTTCAATTCCAGTCAAGGGCATGTACCTTGGTTGCAGGCACATCCCCAGTGGGGGGTGTGCAGGAGGCAGCTAACTCGATGTTTCTCTCTCATCGATGTTTCTAACTCTCTATCTCTCTCCCTTCCTCTCTGTAAAAATCAATAAAATATATTTAAAAAAGAAGACAGTATGTCTCATTACTGGCAATACTAGCCTTGATTTGTTGGTTAAGGTGGTGTCTGTCAGGTTACTTTACTGTGAAGTTAATATTTTCCACTTTTTATTAAGATGTATCTTGTGTGGGGATACTTTGAGACTAGGCAAATATCCTGTTTCTTGTCATACCTTCTCCTATTAATTTTAACATCCAATAATAATTTCTGGGTTTTACCTAACATATGTTTTACTTCCATCATCCCTTAGCCAATTGTTAATTAGAACTAAATGTTAGAAAGTGTTGTCTCCTCTTCACACTTTATTTTATGGTTTGGTTTCAAAGAAGGTGAAACATTAGAATTTATCGAATATATTAGAAAGATAAATTTATGGAAATACTATGTCAAATGTTTTCTAATAACTGATTCTCACATATGTGTTTGTATGTGTGGAGGGAGGTATAAGACACATATGCGTATATGTCCAACACATATGGGTTCATTTGCTCTTGAAGTCATGACTGAAAAAGAAGAAACAAATACCATAGGTTTGACATACCCAAGGGGAAATATAATCCAACATTGAAGACTTTCTATTGTGTGACATCATATAACATGACAAGAGAGACAAGTCCAGCGTAATGTATCCCAATAGAGTCAGAAGAAAAATTGAAAGACAGAAAAGGGAAAATTTCTTTTTGGGGAAAATGAAATAAAATAAAATGTAGAGCTTCAGAAAACAATTTTAATTCATTATTCTTATTACATCTATAAAATAATGAACAACATTTAATCTGGGCCTTTCTTCCAAAAGTACCCATATTCTGAAAGTGTGAATTAATGTTACAAAATCTTACTCTAAGACAGAAAGTCTTAAGTGACCTCCAGATTTCAAATGAACTATCTTTAATTTATTGAAAAGAGTGACATTGTGGGACTTGGTCTGCACCCTACATTAGTTTTTAAAAAAATACACAATTTCTTAAGGTACAAATTGCCTTAGTATAAAGTCTGATAGAAATTGGACATTGAGCTAGAAAATATGCTCACATTTCTACCTCACAAGGGAAGTAAAATACTGTAACTATATTTTCCTGGCCAAGATCACACAGTACATTCTAAAGATTATGTTGTTGTATAATTTTCCCAAAGGTCCTTCTGAAGCTTCAGGTGCCAAAAGAACCAATTTATTTGGTTTTTTTACAGCCAAACCTACTATTGACTGGAAAAAAACAAGTTTGGTTCATTTCTTCAATTTATTCAGAGTGCTTTGAACTTGCAGTCTAAAAGGTAAATACACAGCTGCAATTATTGTGGACTAACTACTCAAAAGCTATTTACAACCCCTTCTCCCTTGCCTTTCTCCACTAAAGAGACTGGAAAGCTAAATTGGTCACTGGTCCTGCCTCTGAAGTCTAAACATACAGCTCATGCAATGCAGCAATTATTATCCTGGGAATTTGTCCCAGATAAATTAAAGCACATCTAATAAAAAAACACAACCCTGTATATATTGTTTATAGAAAATTTATTTGTAATAATTGTAAACTCAAAACAGCTATAATATCTTTCAATAGGTGAATGGTTAAACAACTGTGGTATATCCACACCATTAAATACTACTTAATACTGAGAAGAAGAAGACTTTTGATACACACAACATTTTGGATGAATCTCAAGGGTATTATTTTGAATGAAAAAAGCTAGTCTCAAAAGGTCTCATACAGTGTGATTCCATTTATTATAACACTAGAGACCCGGAGCACAAAAATTTGTGCACTCGGGGAAGGGGGCGTTCCTCTGCCCAGCCTGTGCCCTCTCACAGTCTGGGACCCCTCAAGAGATGCCCAACTGCTGGCTTAGGCCGGCTCCCCGGGCGAGCAGGCCTAAGCTACAGTCGGACATCCTTAGCACTGCTGAAGAGGCAGGAAAGGCTCCCACAACCACTGCTGTACTGGCAGCCTTCTGTCTTGTGGCTGAGCAGAGCTCCCCCTGTGGGAGTGCCTTGACCACCAGGGGCAGCTCCTGCATTGAGCATCTGCCCTCTGGTGGTGACTGTGTGTCATAGTGACCAGTCATTCCCAGTGGTTCTGCTGTTAGGGTCAATTTGCATATTACCCTTTTATTATATAAGATTATGTAGGATAGAGACCTGGTGCAAGGGTGGGGGCTGGCTGGTTTGCCCTGAAGTGTGTCCCTGATCAGGGTGGGGTTCCTGCTGAGGTGCCTGGTCAGCCTGGGTGATGGGCTGATGGCTGTTTGCAGGCTGGCCACATCCCCTTCAGGGTGGGGTCCCTGCTGGGGTGCCTGGCCAGCCTGGGTGAGGGGCTAATGACTGTTTGCAGGCTGGCCACATCCCGTTCAGGGTGAGTGTCCCCCCCTGAAGGCTGGCCACAGCTCCCATTGACCCAAAGTCCCAGCGAGGCTGGCTGGAATCAGGTTTCTGGGGTTTATTTATCTTCTATAATTGAAACTTTGTTGCCTTGAGTGGAAGGCCACAGCTGGCCTAGGCAGGCAGTTTCATCCATAGGTGGTGAAATGAAGCCTCCTGTTTGCTCTAGCTCCATGGCTACAGGCCGCCATCTTGGCTGGGTTAATTTGCATACAGCCGCTCTGATTGACTAATGGGAGTGGCTTGGCTCGTGGGCATGACTTAGGTATAACTGAGTGAGGGTCAATTTGCATATTACTCTTTTATTAGATTAGATTCTCAAAATGGCAAAATTATAGAGACAGAGAACAGGTCACTAGTAGTTAGGGATTTTAGTGTGGTAGGTGCATTTATAAAGGGGTAGCATCGGGAAGATCTGTGCCATGATTAAACACGTCTATTTCTCAACTATGGTGGTGGTTACACAGTTCTAGACATGTCATAAATTGACATAATTACACACAAATATTTTATCAATACCAATATCCTGTTTTTGATATTTTATTATAATTTTGCAATATTTAACAATTTGTAAAAACTAGATGAAGTGTAAGTTATTTTTAAAATATTAAAAGTGTAAAATATAAGTGGTGTAAGTTCTTAAATTAAAAAATAAGAATTATCATTTTGGATATAAAAGCATGATGTAGGTCCATGCTGCCTACTGGAAATATACTTTGACTCTATAGATATAAATCAATTAAAGCAAAATATGAAGAATATTATATGATGGCAACATAAGTTAAAGGGAAATTTGAGTAATGATATTAATAATAGACTGGATTTCAGAGCAAAGGATATTCATGGATAAAGAAAGTAGTTTCACAATAACAAAGGGGTTAATTTATGAAGACTATGCAACAATCTTATATGTTCATGCATTTAATAACAGAGCTTCAAAATACATCGTGCCAAAACTGATAGAACTACAAGAGAATTACATTATCCAAAATAATAGAGGTTTCAAAGCCTCTCTTTCGATAATTGATACAGCAAGTTTGATAAAATCAGTGGAGATATAGAAAAAAACAACATTATCAACAAATTTGACTTCACTAATATATGCAGAGCACTTTACTCAACAGCAGAATACACATTATTTTTAAGTACATAGCAAGCATTTACCCAGAAAGATGATATTTTGGGCCATAAAATAAATCTTGATATATTTGAAAATATTCAAATAATATAAAGTGTTTTTTTTTCTACAATACCTGAATTCAAGACTTACACATAGCTACAGTAATAAGCATAAAGTGGGCTTGGCATAAAGGTTGACAAATAAATCAATGAAAGTGAATGGAGAGTCCAGAATTATACTCACACAAATTTCAAAAAAATGACTTACAATAAAAGAACAAAGGCAATGTTGTGGAGAAAAAAGATATATTCAATACATGCTGTTGGCATATATCCATATGCCAAAAATGGAATTTGATCCATACTTTGTGCTGTAAACACACAAAAAAAATTCAATATGCCTCATAGACCTAAATGTGAAACCTAAAGCTACAAAACTTGTACATGAAAACCATTGTGATTTGAGTCAGACAAAAATTTCTTAGATATCACACCAAAGGCATGATCCACAATACAAGAAATTGACAAATTGGATTTTATCAAAATAATAAAATTTGTGCTCTGTGAAATATTCCATTAAGAGAGAAAAAGTCAAGCTATAGACTGGGAGAAATTATCTGCAAGTCAGACAGCCAATAAAGGGCTTATGTCTACAATATGTAAGTCACTCTTAATAGCCATTGATAATAAATTTTAAAAATCAATAACAAATGGACACAGATTTGTACAGACACCTGTCTCAAGAAGGTATACAGAGGTCAAACAAAACAAAGAAATATATATAAATCTGCAATAGTCATTCCAGAAGTGCAAGACAAGGTCATGACAGTATAATATTACATAACTTTCAGAATAGCTAAAATATGTATTTAAAAATGATAATACCAAGTGTCAGTGAGAATATTCAAGGACTGTAACTCTAATGAACTACTGAAAGAGGTGCAAAGTAAAAGCAACTCTTTGGAAAATAGTTTAGCAGTTAAAAATTAAACAGATAACTATCATATCTGTTCCACTCCTAGATATTTACCTAAAAGAAGTAAAATTATAGATACTAATATATGAACATTTATAGCAGCTTTATTTGTAATAGCCCTCAAATTGAAACAATTGTAGGGTTTATCAATAGGTGAAGAAATAAACAAATTGTCGCATGTCTATACAATGGAATACTATCTACACTAATAAAAGAGAAACAAGCAAATTGGTGTCACTCTGCTACACCCAACCCACGCCCACCAGCCAATCAGAGCAACTATATGCAAATTACCCCAACCAAGATGGCGCTGGCAGCCACGGAGTTGGAGCAAGCAGGAGGCTTGGTTGCCCCAACGATGGAGGAAACAAAGTTTCCTGCCTGCCTTGGCCAGCTGTGGCCTCCACTCAAGGCAATAAAGTTGCAATTATAGAAGATAAATTAATCCCAGATACCTGCTTCCAGCTAGCCTTGCTGGGAGCTTGGGTCACTGGGGGCCATAGCCAGCCTGAAAACAGCCATCAGCCCCTCACCCAGGCTGGTCAAGCACCCCAGAGGGCTGTGGTTAGCCTGAAAACAGCCATCAGCCCCTCATCCAGTCTGGCCAGTCACCTCAGCGGGACCCAATCCTGATCTGGGACACTTTTCAGGGAAAACCAGCCATCCCCACCCATGCACTGGGCCTCTATCCTATAATAAAAGGGTAATATGCAAAATTTTTTTTTTTTTGAAGAGGTGGAGAAATCACAGTTTTAATAATGCGAACTCTGGGGTGTCCGAAATCCCAAATCCAGAACGCCAGTAACATGCAAAAACCTTGCTTATAACTACCCTTCGAGTTCATTGATTTGCAAATATACTCCCCCCTCCCCCTCCCCCCTCGGCCCTGAAGGGAGAATTCTTTTCATCTACCCTTACCCCAGGTGTTTCAAGGTGCCATTGTCAGAACAAAGCCCCCTGCCCTCCCGCAGGGCAGGGCTTTGTTAGGTTTTATGGCCCGACATTCCTTTCAAGACCAGTTTCCTCCTTAAGATGACATTACTGTGGGCTCAGGCTCTTACCAGCACTGCAGGGAAAGGCTCAATCCTTAAATGTCAAATATCATATTTTGAATATATTTTTTTCCCTAAATTGGACTACCTTCTTGCATGTTACTATTGTGAAAGTAATATGTTTCTTAGTGGGGAAAATAAAAATCCCACAAGTGTATGCAGTAGAAAACGGAATTTCCTGCTTCACTCATAATCCCATTTCCCCAAGAAAACCATTATTCTCCCAGACTTTGAAAGTAGTGTATATATATGTGTGCCCAGATGGTATCCCAAGTAAAAGCAGGCTCTCAGGCCCCTCAAAAATGTCTTTCAGCTCTTTCTAGAAGACCCCCAAAGGGTGCCCCACCTGTGTCCGTAAACCTGTCTGTTGGATACGGCTCCACAGGACAACTTCTCCATCCGGCTTCTCGAAGGCTTCTGTTGTAGCCACTGCTCACAGAAGCTTGGAGAATATGGCAGAAGCCAAACACCAAAGTCCATGCCATTGGTGCTGTCTCCCGATGGCAGAGCTGGGAGTTTTAGCCAGACGCGGGCAAAGGGCCATCTGCTCACAAGGTGTCCACCACCCTGTGTCATCGGGGCTCCGGGCCTGCTCTGCTTAGATCCCAAGCATTGTGCAGCAATGCCAGGCGCTGCTGAAGAGGAAACTGGTCTTGCAAGGCATGTCAGGCCATAAATCTAAACAAGCCACTGCCCTGGTGGTGGGGGGAGGTCATTATTGCTGGCCCCAGGACAGATCATCTGATATGATTTGGGAACCCCAACACCTGGGGGCCTTCTTATAAGCCCACAAGGGGGCGGAACCATATCTGCAAGACAAAGACCCCAGAAGCTTATATGAAGCAAAGCCTCTGTATGTTACTTCACTCTGATTTGGAAAACCTCTCCCCCGGGTCCATTCGTCACCAATGTTAGTAAAAGGGCTCCTTCCCTTTCTCCAGGAAGCGTGCTTGGCATCTCTTTGCTCTTCTGTAACAGTGCATCGGGCTTCCCACGGTGTTCTGTGGGGCTCATGCAGGCTCTCCTCTGGGCTCCCAAAGTGTTGTGCAGGGCTTTCAAAACACTGCTTGGGGCTCTACTGGGTGTCGGGTGGGGCTACCCTAAGAGCTTCATTAGGCTGCCCAACATGTGCCCGAGGCTTCCCTGGGTGTCTAGGCGCTGCTCCGGGTGCCTTAGGTGTTGTGAGAGGCCTTCCCGTGGAGAAGCCTTCCCCTGCTGCGCGGGCTCCCCGAGGTGTGAGGTGGGCCTCCCGGGCACTTGTCCCGGCTGCCCCCACACGCTGCCTGGCTTGCCTGGCACTGCATCTGCTTCCCAGGGTGTGCGCCGCGCTCTCCCCGCGCTGCTCAGGGCTGTCCTAGGCCTGCGCGGGGGCCTCTCGCTCACTGCCCGCTAACACATCGTGTTGGGCTATGGGAGGCGCTGACCTGGGTTCCACAAGGTTTTGCGTGGGGTGTGGCAGGCGCGGCGGTGGGCTTGGGCTGCGCTCTCCCAGCAGCTCCACAGGCTACTACAACGTGGCCTGGGGCCCTGGCAGTTGATGGGCGAGGCTTCCCAAGGTTTGGTGCAGGGTTCTCCCAGGCATTGTGCCAGGCCCCGCTGGCGTGTCCGGGGCTCTCCAAGCTGTTGCGTGGGGTTCTAGCAGGCACTACGGGGACCCCCCCGCCTCGCCCCCAAGTTGTTGTGCAGGGCTTCCCCAGGCACTCCTCGGGGCTCTCCCTGGCAGTTGCGTGATGCTGTCTGGGGCGCTGGCAGGTGCTGCTCCGGGCTTATCAAGATGTTGCCAGGCGCTCTTTCGGGCACTCCTGGCCTCTTTCAGGCTTGTGCGACCCCGTTTCAGGCGCTGCACTGGGCTCCCCAAGGTGGTGTGCTGGGCCGGTGTTGCTCGGGGCTTCTGAAAGCCTCACACAGGGCTGGCAGGCACTGCTGGGGACTCTCCCAGATGCTGTGTGGGGCTCCCTCAGGTGCCGCACTGGCTCCCCAAGGTATTTGCGGGGATTCCCCAGAGCTGCTCGTTTTACAGATGTTACAGGGTAGCTGAATAAAGCTCTGCCATGGAAACAGCGTGTGCTGCTGTGGGACATGGAGCTGTACAGTGTCTGGAGGCAGATCTGAGCTCGGTGTCCCTGGGAACTCTGTGCAGATGAACCCGGGTTGTGATCTGGTTATTGGGGTACTGCTGGCCTTTTGATTGTAGCCTCATAGTCTGAGGTGGTACTTTCTGCTGTTCATCGGTACCCCCTCGTGCCAAAAGAGGCCAACCAACTTTTTTTTTTTCCATCCTCACCTGAGGAAATGTTCTCTGGCGAGATTTGTTTATGAAATGATGGAATTTTGTTCCTGGATGAGGCACCTGAACTATGTCTGCAGCTCTGATTCAAATAATTGTAAGTGCTCATCCCATTTGACACTTTTGCAACAGCATGGATGAACCTGGAGATTATTATGCCAAGTAAAATGAGCCAGCCAGAGAAAGACAAATGTATATAATCTCACATGTGTAACCTGCAGGATCCGAGCGTTCCTCAGAACAGAAATTTGTAAATCCTGGAAAGGTGGGAGCCAGGCAGCTCTGGGCTGCAGGTTGGGGGTGGGAGGCTGCCAGCCCTCAGTGCTGAGCTCAG
The DNA here is from genome assembly GCA_004026665.1 of Murina feae. NCBI lineage: Eukaryota > Metazoa > Chordata > Mammalia > Chiroptera > Vespertilionidae > Murina > Murina feae. The sequence continues at coordinate 2,001 of PVJC01019951.1, read as the reverse complement.
CCCCGGGCAAAGGGCTGTGGGCAGCTGGTGGCGGCAGCCCCAGTCTGCAGCCCTGGCTGTGGCAGCCTCAGCTCCGCGGCTGCTGGCCAACCATGGCCACGGCGTGCCGCCAGGCAGCCTGGGGGACCCCAGCAACCCCCAGGCCCCGGGCGTGGCCACAGCATCCTCAGCCCCCCAGACTGCACAGGCCTCCGATGGAGCCTAGATCGCAGGTCAAAGGTCGCACTTTCCTGTGGTAATATGCAAATTGACCCTAATAGCAGAATGACTGGGAATGACTGGTCACTATGACACACACTGACCACCAGGGGGCAGACACTCAATGCAGGAGCTACCCCCTGGTGGTCAGTGTGCTCCCACAGGGGGAACTCTGCTCAGTCACAAGCCAGGCTGACAGCTGCCAATTCAGCGATGGCGGTGGGAGCCTCTCCTGCCTCCTCAGCAGTGTTAAGGATGTCCAACTGCAGCTTAGGCCTGCTCCCTGCTGCCAAGTGGACATCCCCTGATGGGCTGCCAGAGGGATGTCTGACCGCCAGCTTAGGCCTGATCTCCCAGGGAGCAGGCCAGGCTGAGGGATCCCCCCACCCTAAGTGTGCAAATTTTTGTGCACCAGACCTCTAGTTCAACAATAAAATGAATGTTTTTTGAAGTAGTTTTAGATTTACTTTTAAAAAATTGCAAAGACAGTTCCCATATATCTTATACCTTGTCTCTTCTACTATTTTTAAAATAGCTTTATTGAGGTGTAATTAACATTTTATTATTTATTTATTTTTATTGAATGTATTGGGAGGACATTGGTGAGTTTAGCAATATTCGTACACCTGTGGAACTGTCACCACAATCAAGATAAAAAAAAAAAAAAACACCCTTTACCTCCATGAATAAGTGAAGGAATAAACAAATTGTAATATATCTATTCAATGGAATACTACTTAACAATAAAATGACTGGATTATTGATACATGCCACAACATGGGTGAATCTCAAAGTAATAATGATGAGTGAAGAAAGCCAGACAAAAGATTTCATACTGTATGATTCCATTTATATAATCTGGTAAGAACTGCAAACTAATAATCACTGAAAGAAAAATCAGTGGTTACCTGTCTAGAGGAGTGAGTTGAGAAGTTACAAAAGGGAATACGAATGAGAGAGGGATTTTAAAATGTGAGAAAACTTTTAGGGTTGATGGATCCATTCTTTATCTTGACCATGGTAAGGTCTTTGCAGTTACGTGTCAAAACTTATAAAATTGTACAGTTTAAATATATCAAGCCTATGGTATGTCAATTATACTTTAATGAGCCTACTTTAAAATTAACATTAAAACATTAAATCAATACCACAATTTGGAGAAGCTAGTTCAGGAAAGTTAGCAATGCAGAGACTTCTGAAAATGCAAGTGACTCAACAAAAACTGTGAATCTAGACACTGACTCTAATTTTCTGCGCCCAGGAAAAAAAAAAAAACACAACACACGGTAATTTGCCCAATTAGCCTTATCGGGTAATTAGACATATGAGCTCCTCATTGCCAATTAAACTCAGATGAAAAGTGAACTACAGACCTTCTTTTGATTTAAAACTTGTAGCACATAAGATATTCATTTACTGAAAACAGATTTTAGCAGAAACAAGAAGTAATACTTAAATTTGGAATAATGATGGAATCTAAGAAGTGAGATCGTATCCTTTAAAAAGGGCATGTTGCTAGTATATTTCAAAAAATCTGTTTTCTCTGATGCATACATACGCTTCCCAGTTCTTTTTATATTTCCCTTCTAGGAAATGAGTCACCATATAGTATTTGAAAAAGAAGCTCTGAATACTGAAATTGTCACATTCCTTTATAAAATAATGTTTTCTAAATGGAAAATCTCTGGGCAAAAGGGTGTTAAATGAGACCAAAAAAAGCATTTGCTTAAGTGTAAGGAATTAGAAAAAAAGTGGAGGAAGAAAAATAAGTGTATTAGCCCAAATTTTAGATTTTTAATACCA